>JAYRBW010077696.1:0-24487 GCA_036023295.1 Invenusta paracnida | reverse complement strand
TTAAAAATTTGCAGATTTGAATGACCTATTTCAGATTTGCCTGCCCTATCATTCAAATTTGAATGGGAAAAACTATAGAACTTTTTAACTTACAATAAAAGTACGCATATGTACAGGTTTAAAAGTTAATATACAAATGAAAATTATGAATATGATGAATTCAAAATATATAACAAAACTATATATTTGTTATTTTTGTTATGAAAATATATAAATTACCAGTAAACTATTGTTTTACATTTGGAAAATCTAAACTTTAATATTTTTAGTGATTACTATAGTCATATACGGAAAAAAATCTATCACTTCCTGGCATTTTCAATGCTAAAACATTTGCCAGGGTAGACATGAATGGCGGCCGCGCGTCAATGTAAACAAAATTACAATAATAATAATTTATTTCTTAATTATCGTTTAATATATTGAGTATTTTATTATTAATTAATTATAAAATGATACTTGTTATATATAAATACTTATCGTAATTGTAGTTAACTAACAACTATCAAAAAATAAATTTTATTTATTGTGGAGTAAAAATCCATAGCAACGTCCTTAGAGTCGTGTAGGTACTCTATGGTCTCACAAATAAAAATACCAACATTGTAAACTGCATTTGGCATTGCACTGCTACGAGTCATGTTCACTTAGCTTGTTCACTTGTATAACCTTCTCACAGCAGACCATGAATTGAAACGCGTAGGTATATAATATTGATTTAAAACAACTTTAAAAACTAAATAGAATTTAAATATCTAACGCCATCATTGGATACCATTGGAATGAAACTAAACAAGTTATAAATAAATCGACATATTCGAGCTAATGTTTAGGCTTATGGATAATTGAATGTTTATTAATCTTGTGCATACAGAGTTTTTATATGCGTCACATTTTATTTAAAGTTATGTATATATAACTATGTCTACCTAAGTATATATTGAACTTTCTCGTTTATAGCTTTAATTATTTAATTTTATAATAAAAATATTCCACTTTTCCGAGAAAAGATATATTATCAAATGCTTAGAATTTATTTTATTATAATCTATAATTCAAAATTCATTCTGAATAATTTGTTTAAACTTAGATGCACAAGCATATCGAAATATTCTAACCATTGCACCAAAACTTAAAAAAATAAAAAATATTCAATGATATGGAAAAAGTTTAAATTTTATAATAGCCTTTTCGCTTATTTTAATTTGTTTAATTTAGATTAAGACTTCGCTTATGTTACAAATAAAATAATGATTGAAAATAAAGAATACTGATGTAAACCATGTATAAATTAGTGTAAGCCCTGTGGCATATAGTGAATTTCGATAAGCTCTTAATTTTATCATCATATTTTAATTCAATTAATCACCCATTTACGTAAAATTAAGAATAAAAGCTATCAATACTTAATATATTTTAATATATTTAAAGGATTTCATGCTATAGTATACCACTTACAATTTTGCAAAATAATATTTATACATATGTATTAATTACAAGTATGCTGCAAAACAAAGCTCAGTAATATTATTATATAGGTAGAGATATTTATATGCATAGAATATGTGTACGTCTTAATACAAAAGTTTCACTTTCTCAGTATAAATTAATAAAGTGACTTCTAAAAGCAATACAATTAAAGCAACTTAAAGGGGTATGTTTTGTTAAAAAATTAAGCACAAATAAAGTAGTACCTACTACAATCAGTTTTCTAAAATCACGTTTCGCATTCGCCTAAAAAAAAGATGCTATAAGCCAGTCTGTGTATCCGTACGCTGTCATTTTGATACCCTAGTGTTTGCTTATGGCATAGTTTCCTGAGAGTTTGTTTTACAAGTATATCACATAAGCGATCTATTGATTGTGGCAGCCAAAAGAATTGATGTCAGGCTGACGATGACGTAGTGGACTTTGAAGGTCCCGCGAAAACCACGAATGGCCGAGTTGTTGCAGAAATCGGTTTTGCAGCAGTCATACGCCTCATAGGCCGGATCATCGCAATCTCTCACGCACGTTTTCTTGTAGTATCCATAAATCATTGTCTTGCTTCTCTGGATAGGTGGGTTGACGACATTAATTAAGGAAAATTCCTATAATATCATGTATCTATATAACATATTATATTGGTAGAAGCATTCATATTTTGTTTTACTTTACATTATATACTGAATCAAGTGAATAAAATGAATAATTCATACATGCAGGTTTAGAAATAACTTACATAAATAAGATATATTTATCCCACTATGGTACTGTGTAAGTCCTAAAGATAAAAACAGTTAAATATACGTAAATCATAGTTCTTTTATACCGGAAATGACATATTTGTAATTGCAAATATCTGACATTGACGACGAATCAAAGAACCATATTAAATTTTGGTCACTGATTTTAATAAAACAATTAAATTTACACATTTTTTCTCCATTAAAATCTTTTTTGTTATTTCAGTACTAATTGATTATTTAAATATTTAAAATGATTAACAATTTGTGTAGCTTGTGATTTATCTTGCAAGCATGACGGAAAATTGCCTCATTACTTATTTCATACTTTGGCTGGATAATTTATCTTGAATTAGGGTTAGAGTTAGAGTTAGGGTCAATAATATATATATGTGATCAAATTGACCTCACAAGGGCTACACGGCATCAACTACGTTTCAGTAATACAGGGGCATGTAGACATGTAAAGGTACATATTTATGTTACATTATAAATACTTAAGAATGACTTAAATAGTTGAAGAAGAAATATGATGGAGAGTTTTGACTGATTAGTGATTTTATATGCATCGCATTGTTCAGTTTTGTCAATATAAAATCGTTTTATTTTAATCAATTTCACGTAAATGGGTAGACTAGAACTAGTGGTAAATTATTATATTCATTTAAGAGCAAATATACATATTCATACAATTTTAACATACGTAAGTTGTCTGTAATATATAATTCATTGCCTGTGTATCTAACACTGTTTTACTGCATAAACGATTTAATTGCTGTAAATTTTAGAAACATTATTTTACAAACGCTTTTGGGTACCTAGACGAATATAGAATCAATAAGGGTCGAAGCTCTATGTACATTTACTCTATTGGTAAAACATCAAAATATATTAAAAAATATATTAACTTAAGAATATGTAACGTTGAAAATATATTTTTTGTAATTTGAATTATTTCATCGCTTTATTTTTTATTTCAAACAAATATTTATTCCATATCATAGACTTCTAGATAAACTACATAATCTAGATGCCTATGATCCATATACATATATTACAAAAAGTTTATATATTTCATACTTTACAATTATGTTATCGAAAAAAACACATTTTAATAATGCAAACATACAACACAATGTCCGTAACAATACTCTTGTCCTATTCTTTTTTCCGTCGAATAGCAGTGAATTAGCTTTGATCCTGGCTTGGGACCTGAACAAACGGAGGAGGGAGGGTGGGTGGAAGGGGGGAAGGTTTGAATAACGTTGTACGCGATATTATAATGTAGTCTCGACAAATAGTCGAGAAACTGTTTTAAATATTGTAGCCTGAATCATAAAAGAATAACTATTGTCGTAAATATAGAGTATTTCAGACAGTTTTGTCTCGCTTAATTAATGCACAGTGTTGAACACTACCATATTGTAATAAAGTCAAATTTAAAAAAATATACATTGATAATAATGCTATATCACAATTAATAAATGTTGCACAGCTGTTTTTTTCGAAGAAACGCAACTAATTAATAATTAAAATAAAAATAAAAATTGCTTCAATAAAATAGCTTATCTTGTCATCATAACAATCTAAAAATATTGCGATCATTTTTATTTATCAATAATGCATGAAGCCTTTACTTGTTGATGACTTAGATACTTAATCTATTTAATTATTTTACAACAGGGTCTACAAATAATAATGGTCTGATTTACAATTAAATTCGCTATTGTCTGCGTGTTACTGTCTAGGTACCGTTATTATTATTATTGTTCTTACGTGGAGTAGTTTGTCTCCGAATGATATCCTCAATTGTTCCAAAATTAACGGCAGGCGCTCTCGTTCCGCCTTTTATTGTTGTTGTAATTTCTTGATACTCGGTGAACTCAGGCTCTCCTAAACACTCACATCTGAAAGTGGGGATGACGAGCAGGGGTCAATATTAGCGTCTTAGTGGAACTGGTTGTTTATAAAATTAAATCAGACAAATGTAATGGTTAAAGGCAATCTCACAAAGCTCTCAAAATATTTATATTTGTATTAGGAAATTATTTGGTAATGATATTTTTTTTGCGCATCCATATCCCGTACATGTAGTTAAAACACGTATTATACATTTTGTTATAAAAAATTAGATAAAATATGCTTTTTCATCATTGCATATTATAGAACTTGTATGTGCAATATCAAAAGCGGTTTGTTTTAATGTGTTTGCAAGAAACCATATTTGACTGTACTTCGTGAATTATAACAGGGCATTAGCACCCGAATGAGGGTTTTTGTCGTTTTTGAAAGGACAAATGTGCATTTTTTAAATAAAAAGTATGTTTTAACCTATTTTAAAGTGTGTTCACACCTCGTCGGAATAGAGAATATCTAGCGCAAAAACATGTACAACTTTAGTTTGTGAAAGTCACAGAAGCTTCATTTTATCATTTAAAAATAACTGAATAATGCGTATTGGGCACAACCTTTAAAGAGTTAAATAAGTAAATTAACACGCGAATATACAACAATATAAATAATAAAGTAAGTATTCAAACATTTAAATGAATAAAATATACACACATTTCATGATACATGACGCATGTTGTGTTTCGTTAGACGAATATACTCTTGAAGAGTGCAATGAGAATATTTGGACATCTTTACAAAAGAAATACATAAATATAAACAAATGAATGATTCAGAACGTGCTATTAAAAGGTCGAAGACTGTTAAAACACTTAAATTGTTATATCTATACCATGGCTGCACTTTGTTATAATATTTCAATAAAGAAATGCATGGAGTAATACGAGAGTTTCTGTGTTGACGAGGGTCAAAAAAGGCAAATCTTAAAAAGGAAATATTTACGACTGTGCATCAACAGGGTGATCACTAGACCAAGTCTTAAAAGGAAATATTTTTGTTAAACGTGAATTAAACACAAATTATTAACATAAAATCAGGAAAATTGGTACCATTTTGTTACGTACACTACACAGATTAGATTTATATAATAAATCATAACTTTATAAGTCAATAAAACTCAGTTTGCTTGTTGTGAATATGAACAATATTATTAAAAATTAATTAATTAAAAATGTAATATGCAAAATATTTCTTGCAAGTATTCTTACAAATATATTTTTGAACACCTCTAATGGAACATGCGTTATTAAATTTTGTGGATTGACAAAATGAATATTTGAAAATTTCTAGCCATATACTGGAAAGTAAGTTTAAAAAATATAAATATGGTTTTGGTAGTTTAATGAGCCGCCTCCCCCCCCTCCCCTCCCTGCGCTGGAAAATGGAAGCACAACAAAACCAGAATTAATAAAGTTAAAGAATAAACCAGCACTATTTATTACCTTAACAGTTAATTGAGAAGATACATAGATAATATAAAGATCTTCTTAAATTTGTAATATATCAATAAGGTAATTACAAAAAGAAATGACATCCATATAGTTGTTATTGAATTTAAAAGCTTAAGAAAGAAGTTGGCGGACCATTGTGAAATTTGGGTATAGACAAAAATGAGTTATCTCCTCGAGAACAAATAATAAGCGTATTGCATAATAATCTAGAATAGTAAACTGAACAGGAACAACTCAAAATTAAATAGATGGCAAGTTAAAATACATAAAGGAAGGATAACAGAATATATCGATTGATTTCTAGACTCTCATGCTGTTTCACTTGCCATGTTTTTTTGCTCTGCTTGTTGAAATTTTATCCTTCTAGACTATATTGTGCTGTCAATGTCACTTTTATGACAGAAGAGGGAACTTTTATTATTCCGAAAGAGGGAACAGCATTGCTTCGAAACGGTTTGTGAAATACAAGGTATATATTATAATAGAATAATTATGCATTTAACTGTTGTACCAATTTCATTATTTCTTAAATGTTAAACGTTAACCTAGATTTAAATACCGTTTCGAAAGGTACGTTTTTTGGTTTAGACGATACAATTTGAAATTATCTGTAATTTTCAGTATTGGAATCAGAAGTGTTAAACATTATTTACTATTATTATTATATAGTGTAAGATACAACAAGATAGATAATATGTATACAATACAAAAGCAAATACACTAAGAAGCAACAAGACAGACCACTGCATAATGCTACATCTTGGTGGATGTATTATCGTGTTATAAGCACTACCTTAGAGTACCTATGTACACATAGAGAAACGAATCAAAGAGCGTTGCTATGGCCTCTGACTTAAAAATAAATAAAATCTATATTTTGAGAGTTACAAGTGAACCACAATTACGATAAGTAAATATATAAGTATGTAACAAATATAATTTTATAATTATTAAAAATAAAATACGCAATA
This sequence comes from Invenusta paracnida, assembly GCA_036023295.1. Classification (NCBI taxonomy): domain Eukaryota; kingdom Metazoa; phylum Platyhelminthes; order Proseriata; family Coelogynoporidae; genus Invenusta; species Invenusta paracnida. The sequence continues at coordinate 17,929 of JAYRBW010077696.1, read as the reverse complement.
TATTAAACGTATTTTGGAAATAAATGACTATTTTTTAGGATTTCGTTAATGTTGATGGTCGGCATTCGTTTCTACCTTGGCAAATATTTTAGCATTGAAAATTGTTAAATATAGGAATTGTTTCTCTATGTATACTCCATGAGCACTACAATAAACATCCTCCAATCAGACTACATGCAGTAAGCTGGCCAATCAGATTTCAAAAGAATTAGAGTTCTGCTTAAAACTTTGAAAACACTTTATAACTTTAAGCCTACTGTTTTTATTGAAATATTGAAATATTATCGGAAAATTAGTACATCCCTAAATATAAAAAGTTTATCTAGGCATTAATATTTTTAGAGTATCATTTTCGAGATTTGGAAAAATCGCGTGAAAATTGTGTATGTTTTATCCTTTATCTCACATGAAAGGATAAAACAGGGAGATTATTTACATCGGCCTTCCTTAGAATAATATTCTAAATTCTGAAATTATTTTTAATTTTCTCTATACATATAGTATCTAGCGCTTTCAAAATGCTATCTTGAAGTCAAGCTTAACTTTTTCAAATTTAATACTAGTTTTTTGAAACGTGAAGGTTCAAAATTACATGTTACGTGGAAAACGTCCATACCACTCCTTCTAGAGCTTTTGTTGACCAAAACTAAAATTACACTTTGACAAGTGCGTGCTCTGTTTAGTTGAAGATAAAGTCTATGAATAAAAGGTCAATGTTGATTTGGAACTATATATAGACTTAAAATTCATCAACTAGACATAGCACACATTTGTCAAAGTGAAATATATCGGCTTTGGAAAACAGAAATTCTAGAAAGTAGAGCTAGAAGGGAAGATGTTTGCCATGTAAACTGTATTTTTTAATCTTTATATCTCCGGAACAATTGTAACATATCAAAATAAGATATTTAATTGTCTCTCAGTTCGAATTGTTTTATTGGATGTGGAGACAAAATCGTCCTTTGTGTCGATGTGAATTAACAGTAAAAATATTAGAAATTTGTTAGCAATTTTTTTAAATACTACATTTGTTATTTCACTGGAATCTTACTGCGTTAAAAGAAATTGTTGTTATCTTGTCATTCAATGATTCAGGTTTATTTATTATAGTTGAATTTAAGTTAAAACATTTATTATAGTTTTAAGCGGACAATTTATCAATAAATGAAATCTTTCTTCAATAGTAGCGCATTTGCTGCATTTTGATTGGATGAAGATTACCTACACTTCACTCTAACACGTGGAGCATATTATAGTGTTCTGTCAGGTTACGGTTGTGTCTTTGTTTTAAAACTCACACTCCTCGAAATGAAATATTGTGGCGTCTGTCGTCTCCACACGGTTGTCTACTGCCTGTCGTGCACTCATTCTCACAATAATCATGGCAGTAGAATTCAAACTCGTATAGTATCCTGTAATAAGGGGAGATATCATGCTTTTCTTTTAGTAACGGAATCATTCCTACGTATGCTTAACCTTTGATAAAGTAAACATACATGTAATAAAGACATTTAAATAAAACAGATATACGTTCCGAAGTAATGTACAAATACGGTAACACTAAGATATTTAAGAAAAGGTGTCTATGCAATACAAATGTTATGTAAACTATATTTTGACTATTACATTTATGTGTATACGTTTATATGTTATACTGCATCATCTGAAGACCATAGGGTCGACATAGACTATAGAGAAATGACTCTGACGTTTCTATGGGCGTTGCTATGGACTTTGACTTAAAAATAAATAACATCTATATTTTGCGAGTTACCACAATTGCGATGAGTACATATTATATAAGTATGTAACAAATATAATTGTATAGTTATTGATAATAAAATACTCAATATATTACACGTATTTAGGAAATAAATCAATATTTTTGGGATTTTGTTAATATTGATGGTCGCCATTCGTGTCTACCCCGGGAAATGTTTTAACATTGAAAATGTCGTGTTTGACTGCTGTAATCACTTAAGTCTGAAAGTTTACTTTTTCCAATTGCAAGCCTGATGACTATACAGGCAATTAATATATTTTGATAGCAAAAATAACATTACATTTTGGTTGTATGTATTGTATATATTCTTAATAAGTAATTATTCATCAATCCATTTGTATATATTAATTTACAAATCAGTACATTATGCACAGTATATAATTATAATTATAAAGTATAATTATGCTTGGATATTTATATATTCACATCATCTATTTCAGTTTTCTATGTTTATATTATAAATAAATAGATTGATTACGTTTTATCTATTTAGTTACGCATAAAACACATATTTATTTACATTTACTAATCACAAGGAAGGGTAGACTAGCAGTAGTACAACATTTTCGTTTTCGTTTACGTTTAAACTTTTTTTCAATATAAAAACAAAATCTACAATTAATTAGAATATTTTAATATGCATATTTTAATGTATACATTCAAAACACAGGAGTCGTTTCTCTATGTATTCTCCATGTTGAAGACAACATATTTGATAAATATATGATGTAGGTAATAATGTAAGTATACATGTTAAACTCTTTTATATTACTAATTTGCAACATACTAGATGTATTATATTAAATGACGATAATAATTATGAAACACAAATAAATAGGTATCTATACAGATACTAGTTTTAAGGTTATTTCTTCTGATTCACGGGAGGTCTTTGTATTGCTTATTTTTTATAAATTTAAAATGTATTGTTTCACAAATCTTTTTCAAATTACCAGCTATTTTCGCCAAAATATATTGCCTCTCTTTTTGATTTAGGGGAAAACTCAAAATTGTCAAAAGTTATCCTTGTCCGTTCTCCTGCTAGTATGACATCATTTTTTCCCACAGAATTCCAATCAAATATGGCCAGATGCAGATCCACATATTTCTGAAATAGATGTACCAATGAAATGGGTGGTTTAAAGAAAAACGCAATATTACTAAAGCAAACAACTTATATGTCGTTTTACTATTTAAAAATTATATTTTTCTTGTGGTTTAAACCACCTATAGTAAACATCATGAATATATCCCTACCATAAATGGTGGTATTAATTTCATTATAATTTCACTATTTATAAGATTGTTTTAAAATGCTAATTTCTTTTCCCAACTTTGAGATCATCTGTTTTATTATTTGTAAAAATCAATTAAAATTAGTATGTATCAAGAAAACAATTAATAAAAGAGTATTAAATCGGTTCATAACAAGTTATTTTTCAATACTTAGCTATTATTCTTTTCTATGCATCTAGTTTGGGACGTGTGAATTTGTTTAGAAAAACATTTATCTACAAATAAACAATTAAGTCTTCAATACATTTAGGTTACGATTTTCTTTGTCAGGAATAAACTATAAGCTTAATACAGGACGGTTGAATTAATTTATTTCTTGTCTTATTCATCGAGGATACGTAGTCTCTAGCTCACGTCTTATTCATCGAGGATACGTAGTCTCTAGCTCGTGTCTTATTCATCGAGGATACAGTCTCTAGCTCGTGTCTTATTCATCGAGGATACAGTCTCTAGCTCGTGTCTTATTCATTATTTAGAATAATGCTATCTATTTTAAACTAATAAAATAGTTTTTTGGAATAAACATAATGTTCATAATTTTGGTTTACAATTCATATGTGGGATATATTGGTACCAATTTTACACTTACATACAATTATCACTCAATAATTTTACTCTTTCTTTGTGCAAAAAAAATTACACTATTTTGCGAAAATGCTACAAAATCTGTTTACGAACATTAGATACAATATTATACAATACATTTAGTTTCAATGAACTCGGCGTATGAAACTTATTCAAAAAGGCCACCGCGGGTGCTAATACATATATGTATACTTACATAGACATTGAACCAAGTCATTTCACTCGTGTAAATGGCATGTTTGATCGCATTGACACCTCGATATTCACGCGATGTGAAATTGGCAAGGTTACAACTCCTGAAATGGACGTGGGAGTGTGAGTGAGTGAGTGAGTCAACATTAATAATATTATGTTATAAAAAACGAGCTATATGAATACTTTCTCAGTTCTGCGTATGTTTTCATGACCAAGTGCTAATGCATTTAGGACATTTATCTTAATACCATATATAAAAATATACATTTTTCAACAGTTTTAATAGATATTTAATTTTAATTTTATAAATTGTTTATTTTAAACATTTAATAAAGTTGTAAATTGTTGTAAGGCACATTTTTTAACCAATAAAACAACGAAATGAGAATTGAGAAACATTTAAAAGATTTATTTTCGATGATCTTTTACATCATCTGTCCTTTGTACAATTTACAGGATATCAGTACATGTCAATGAACAGTCTCATTATATGTACAATGTACATTAACATAGTTACAAATAGTATTTATTTAAATTATGTATTACGTTTTAAATTCTCCTTGAAAGACATTTATTGTATTTCAATTAAATTTGAATCGCAGTGTTAACATATAAATATGATGTGCTAGTTATGTGTAGGACATGTATTTGTTATGCATTTTTTACCTATGTATTTTGTTAAATAATTGGAAGATATGTATCACACGTTTATAAAAGATATGATTCCAGAAGCCAGTCAAGCCAGTCATCATCTACTTCACTACTATTATTTCTTGCTCCCATCAAGAACAAACTGTCGTTGCATGCCAATTTCTATGCCATTTACAAATTAGAATGTACGTGCAGTTTCAGCGGCCGAACTGAGTGACGAAACGACAGCTATCTACTCGTGGTGCAGAACATGCTGTCTGCTCTTGGTGGCTAAAGAACCCCAAATTTAATTGAAACAACCAAAAGCGTTAGCAGAAAGCTTTTTCTAAATATTTGTTCAACTCTAAACATGCATGTCATTCTGGTACGTTCTTTTTCCATTTTATCTATAGACTCCTCATTATTATTTTTATCTCTACTTTGTAAAGTCATAGTCATCCGTTTTTATATTCCTCCATTGTGTGTTTACATACAGCTAGTTAAGTTTATATATTCCCTGAAATTGTTTTAAATGATTAAAATTATATTTATAATCCTTCCATATCCATCTGTTGAACATGTAATTATCCCCCCCTGCACCCCCCCCTCCCACCGCCATGCGCTTGCCCATTTGTACAAGTTTATCCATATATCTTATCGTATTGCGTTATATTGTTATTTAATTGTTGATCTTAATTATCGTATGTATCTTCACTGATGAAAAGATATCAAAAATATATTCTCGATACAAACTTTCCATCTGAAACTCATGAAGGAAATTAACTGTCTCACATTTCTAAGGTATTATTATTCACATATTATATCCTTAAAACGTTAATGCAACAGTAACTATTGAAGAACTATATAAATAAAAGCAAAATTGTAAAGAATCTTTAAGATCATTAATTGTAGTATCCAATTGCATACAATAATCAAGAAGAGATGCAACTCTATTCATTAATCATCTGATCAACAACAAAATGCAGTTACGTCACCTTTAATTAATTAATTATAACTGTTAACTTTTTAATAGTTAATACTATGTATATTATCATGCATATTAGTACATAACTAACTTTTCGTCTGTTGACCTGTCCAAACAAATCGAGATAATTGGGTCACACTCGCCCTCGCCGCACATTTTGCCATTTTCCAACCTCTGCCATTCGTTATGGAAATCGTAGACCCTAAAATTGACTGTAACTCTGCTAGACTGAAATGATACAAGTTACGCTATATAATACTGACATGAATTGAACATACGTTTTAATATTATATAGTATATATCCTATGCTAGATATTAGAAAATAAATTGAATTAAACAAATTGTGAAAAAGTAAAAAAATTGTTTTTTATATATATATAAATTTGTAGCTGAGAGTGGGGGGTCAGGCAGAACTTTTTTGATAAGCTGTAAGTTAGATATTGTACATTGTAACTTATTATTTGAGTATTCATTTCGAGTAATAATAGTATTGTTTTAACTACAGTTATAATACATCGCCGACATATGCTTTAGTTTCCAAAAATTCTAGTTATTATTTTCTAGAAACACCACGCACATTGCATCTTAATTTTTGTATTTATTGGCAATACTAAATATTTTCACACAAGTTATTCCACGAATAAACATTTACATTTTAATGATTATATATTTTGTTTACCAATATCAGATTTACACGATTTAGTCGGTTAGAGTATGTCAATAAAAACCATGGTCTTTTATATTGCGGTTTAAATATTAAGCCACATATGCACTCAGGCTCACTTTCTAAATTTCTAAATTATCAAATAATAATTGTGGGTGAAAAACGTGTTTGAAATGATACATGCATATACAACAGAAACTGATCATACATTTGTCTTAGTTTAATGGTACAATATTCTATTGACAGGAGCATATTTAACGGTCGGTCATAATACTTAAAATAATTCTCTTGTATAGAGGGTTCAAATTTGTTATCCAATTTTAAATGTTACTCGATTATTATTAATTACTTCTCAATTTTTAACATATATTTGTGTATTTTTCGTGACTTTAAGAAAAAGGCTACAGTGCCGTATAGTTACGATGGAAAAATGTATCGGGCCTTCACTATGTTGTAGAGTTTATCTGTGATGTTCATTGATAACATGTTCAGTCAATGTTATTATATAAAGTTTATAAACCACAGATTGAAGATATTATTTGTTTCGTACTTCCCATGAACGTAAAAATCATTTAGAAGCTGTAGTTATACTGAAAACTACCTCATATACGTGTACTAATATTACTTTTGATATTTAAATATATATGTAGAAGTCATTTAAAAAATATATACCATGAAGTTAATAACACAATAAGTATTATATAATATACGTTTTCTTAGACATAATAATTGAGCTGAGAATATCAGAAATGATAGTTTATGTCATAACAATTAATCATTATATACATAGAATGGTAATCTAATTATTTCCATTTAAAAATATTGTGCACTTTGCGATTGAGGTGAACATGTAACATTTAAAAAAGTATATACTAACTCATAACGTATTGTTATAGAAAATAATATTTAAAATATGTACATTTTGTACTTTTACTATAGTCTTTTTTATCGTGGTAAATAAAAATCTAACAAATATCTATATTTTTATTACCACAACCTTACTTCTTAAAATTGTTACGCAATATGTTTAGTTAGGCATTCTCTGTATACGAAGTAAACAAATATATATTGTTTATTTCCTAAAGATGAAATTAAAAATCATAAATTGAGTTTCTTAAAAAACTGAAATTTCTTTCAGCGAGATGAGGATGGGGCAATTACTGCACTATTGCCTCAACCTCCCTGCCCCGCTAAATGATACACTCGATAGGCGGCCTTTAGATAAACATTAGTCAATGAACTTCTAAAATTACATTGATAGCTATTTTAGTAATGTTTTTTAAACGCTACATATATATGACTATGCTATAATCATATGAAATGAGTGTAGCCATGTATAACATATCATAATATACATTACAATTACTATCTTCATTTTATTTTTGTATATTATGTTGAATGTTGTATAACAGTATTTATATATGATCTTATGAAATATAAGGCATACCTGAACGGATTGATGTAATGACAATGTAAACATCATCCACAATGACAAAAATATAAATTTATTACACCCCATTAAATATAAAATAATTTTTGTCAGCAATTTATAATAAGTCCAGGAAAATGTATAATTTTGTAGCTTTCATACAAATATTGATCTTTTTTTAAATTGATAGTAGATTTTCGTTCGTAACATATAAACTGGTCATGGTTCAATAATTTTTAGACAGTATTTAGATATAATCGACGGAATTATTAGACGATGTTGTTGCAAAATCAATCGATCGAGTAACTCTGGTGCAATTCCCAACTATTACACAATAACCTTATCATTATTATCATTACAATGTTACGATCATAGAGTAATTATACTTTTGACTCTTTTTGATTTCATATGCATCGCGTTGTACAGTTTTGTCAATATAAAATCGTTTTATTTTAATGAATTTGATGTAAGACTAGAAGTAGTGTTAAATATTTTTATTAAATTCATTTTAAGAGCAAATATAATATATATTTATACAATTTTAACATACCTAACTTGTCTGTAATATAGAATTCATTGCCTGTGTATCTAAAACTATTTTACTGCATAAACGTTTTAATTACTGTGGATTTCAGAAAAATGTTCATGCAAAACCTTTTGGGTAGACGAATAGTAGTATAAGACTGCATACAGAATCAATAAGAGCTGAAACTCTATGTATAATCACTCTATGATTACGATTATATAAATGTATATATAGATAAATATTTGTAAAAATATTAAAAACACAAAATTGAATTACTACTGAAAACAGCATTGTATCATAGCAATAGAAACTGCTTTATCATGCGAGAATTCTTAGTTATCCGATCTCTATGCATGGTATATTTGCGATCATGTCTGCATAGCGTCAAAAATTCATATTATCGGTAAATTTTCGTCGTTATTCGACGTTATTCAGGAGCTTAAATATATATCGAAAACCTAACATAAATAAAATGTTATTGTTTTAAAAAGAGCACTTTACGATATCAATAAAATTCCGATGTTATAGGTACCAGTTAGTAGCATATTATTTAATAAATCAAAATGTACAATTAAAATAAATGCTCTTGTGCATTATAGTAATGAAAGAGCAAATATTCCGCATATAAGCGTAAATATGTAAACTGCGCAGTACCTACGTCAAAATAGTAATCATTAGAGTTGCGATATGCTGCCATCTTCAGTTATTACTTAATTCATTATTAAGATTCTATAATATTTAGCCTATTTTAGAACTTAAATATAGCAGACTTGCCTAGCTATCAATCCATTTCATATCAACATCATTGAAAGATACGAATAAATATAAAAAGCGAACCTTATAATTAACCCCCCGATACCCGGGCTACTCAGAAACCAGTGAGGAGACAAATTGCCTCCCCCTATATAATTCGCCTGGCTGTTTAGATAAAGCTTTGAAATTTGGTATGTAGATGAACCAAAGTGTTTTAGGCTTGTTCTTGCTAAACAAATAATAATGTGAAATACAAATTTGAGGTGGAATTGAAAATTAAAAAAAATTATATATATATTTATTAAAATTATTTAATTTGTATAAATTGGTTTTATATCTATGTTCATTTTATCTAGACGTGTATATTACAATTGATATCTCTTATTTTTAAATTAACAAAAATCATTATTATTAAATATTTTTTCTAAATTTTGGTATTTCAAAAATCAATGCACAAAAATAGAAATATTGTAAAAAATGGTCTTAAAAGTTTCAGAACTTAACAATAGAAAAAGTCCGTGAACCTCATGTTGCGAGGGCTTTTATTAAAAAAAACGCAAGTGAAAACAAAATAATGGTAGGATAGGATAGGGTGAAATATTAAAATATGAATTATCCGATGATTATTCCTTTGATCCGGTAAAATAACTACTTATTCCACTGCTTAAACTAAAAAACAAGCTAAACTGTCCTCGCATATACGTGATACTAATAATATAACTCAGTTTTTTTTATGGTAGGTATACCATTTCATACTGTACTATTATTATATATATTCATTACGTAATACAATAACGGAAAGTTTATCATAAAAATATTACATATTTTCTTGGTTACAAGTCTATAGAATATACAAGATGAAACGATGGAAAAGACAATGTTCAGAGAAACGTTTGAACTGCGTATTTCTTTATTTACAAGCATATGTATATATATGTACATAAAACTATGTGAATATGAAATAGAAAAATATGACGATGTTTTTACATTTTAATTGAATTCATTGCATACATTCTTTTTAGGTAAAATGTTATAAATAAATAAATAACACAGGCATTTATAAGGCATGCAAATATTGCCACTTCTTCTTGCAACATGCATATGCTACAGATGGCAATGGAAATACTGAAAATACAATACAATAATATATAGGATTAACAGAAATTACAGGAGGAAATAATGGACCAATAAAATTACAGCGACAAGAACGATCGATAATGCGTCATGTACTCTCTCTTTTCACTGTACTCTACGTGACGCGTTATCGATCGATCTTGTCTCTGGAATTTGATTGGGCTATTGTTTGCTCTTGAAATATGTGTTATGCTATATTATATTGTGTTTTCTGTATACCATTGCCATCTGTAGCATATGCATACTCCGTGAAGAAGTGGCGAAAATATTTTGCATGCCTAATAAATACCTGTGTTATTTCTTTCTTTATAAAATATTAATTCATAACTAATGAATCACAAATAACAATAATTATTAACGAACACTTTAATATAACAAATATGACTTGGCGTACAAGTACTTAGGTACTATATATTTCTTTAATTTACTTGCGGACTACTATGGGTATGAGCAAGAAGACTAAACAATTAAATGTTAAATTTTGAAATTCCATCAAAGAAATTAGAACACAAGAAACTGATTGATCTGAACAATATAATAGAAAATACAATGAAGTAAAAATACACACAAAATGTTTCAATTGTAACACTAAAATAAAATGTTCAACATATTAAACGATATTATGTTACCAAAATAACTATTTTTTCTGATTTTTCTTACATGTATTCAAGAACTTTTTTGCTCAAGTTTAAAAATTAAGTAATTATGTTTCACATTGCATAATGTCTAAACACGATAGATAAAGATGTCCAATTAACAAACTTACGTAACATAGGAATATGTAATTAACAAACAAGTAATTGAATGACTATGGTACAATTTGATCAAATTTTTTAAATAATACCTAACATTTTTAAATTGTATTTTCATACATGCATAATACTTGTTTTAGTATATTTTTTATTTATAATCTGAAAAGATACATTTAGTGACATCAAATAGACAACATTTATTTTCCATAATTTATTACTTAAATGTATATGTGAATGTGCGATTTTTTGTTGCGTATTTTTTGTTCGGTGCAGCATTATATAACATGTAGAAATGGGTAATAATATTTCCGAGGTTAAACCTCCTAGTTATGTAGACAGGGTGACATAAACAAATTGGTTTATAGGTACTACTACATTATATATATATATATATATATGTGCAGCTATTAAACATCAGTTTAAATGGCGAATGAGAACATACATGCATTATGAGAAGCTTCTAACTATACTAAGTTTATAGAATAAATAAAGTATACAAAATAATTAATACAGTCAGTATAATAAGGTTATAAGTCAGGTTATAATAAATGCAATAAAAGTGCAACTGGTACGTAAATAAATAGTCAATTATTAATTAATTAATTAATTAATAGTCAAATAAATTGCATTTTACATTTCTAGTTTTTAGTATTTTAATTAACGTTCCATATTTTACATTTTGACAATTTATCTGCGTACCAGCTGTACTTGTACTGCCTTTATTGTAACCTATTATGTTATCTGGATTTTCTCATTCACTGACTGTATTAATTATTTTGTAAACTCTATCGATTCTATAAACCCTACAATAGCTTTGCCTTGTATACTTAACAGCCTATCATATTGTGCACCTTCTCCATTTACTTTGATTATCTAATAGCCGCACATGGCAGATTTATGGCACTCTGTCTACATGACTAGGAGGTTTAACCCCGAAAATGTGTAGTAAATACAGAACATAATATTGCAGTAAGTGCTTTATTTACTTCAATATATATACAAATAAGTATTGTTCTAAATTTAGAACAATATGTTTCAACAATAGGCTGTCAATATATACATCCAAATCTAAATAATACATTTTTAACGTGGGTTTCATTGGATTACAATATATTATAGTGATTATGTGAAGTTGTGCATATTTTAAAACTTGGCAGATCGTTCTACTACATGACATAAACTCCATTAGAGAAAGAGCAACTGTGAACATGAATACTATTCTGGAAATGTCAAATCTACGCAGTTTCATAATAACAAAGACTAATACCATGACACAGGAAGCCGATTATGAGAACTGAAAACAAATATGAGAAACAGTTGTAATCAATTGAATTTACACTATGATAGGCATGTACTTTATGATATACATGTTAAATGAAAACATTATTGCTTAGAAACCTCAATTCTAAATATTAGTTAGGGTACTTTGTTGAAATAATTTAAGAGGATAAAGCACGAGACAGAATGCTTTATTTTCTTAAAATATGAGATTAAAGTATATTTGGAATTTGAAATAGTACTTTATTTTATCTTAGAGTAAATAAAGTTAAGTTATAAAAATCCAAGAGATATCGATTATGCGTTGTAAATGCAAATTTTTTCAGATATATAATAACAACAATTTTGAAAATATTAATTCATGTGTTATTCTCAGAATGAAAATATGAAAGTTGCGCCTGCCTTTCTTGGCTACTTATCTTATTTTCCAAATGGAATATATGGATGCGTCAGCGAAATTGAAGCATAATATGCTTTGCTTCTTTTATAAAAGAAGTGTACATCAATGATATTTTATACAAGTTATTCATCATAAGTTATATTTTTTATTTTCAAAAATGATTTAAAGTATTTCTTATTAATTCGCGTAGGTTATTACGCGTTTGAATGTATTAAGAATTTTGCGCCATGTCTATGTACTAAGTTTTCTATTAAATGTTGCATTATTTTTTCTTTTCAGTTTTGTTTGCTAAGTTTATATTACTGAAAACGGCACTAAAAATGGATAAATGGTGTTCATTTAGCCTTCTGTTACATGGTAGTAAACCGAAATATAACCTATCAGTGTCGCTGTGTTGTACTCATTTTCATTTAATCTTCAAATATTAATTTATAACTTTAATGTAAGTTTAAGGAAAAAGTCATATAAATAAAAAAACATATAAATAAATTAAAATAACTAGTTATAAATATAAAAAAAACCTGAACATTTATTTAATATTTAAGTACTAATTAAAAAATGGTAGAACAAAATTAAAATATAATCGATATATATATATATGTAGGTATCGTATAGTATTATACAGTATTTAAGATATCAATTGTCTTTTTAATGAACACACACTTTTATACAAATGAAGACAGTTAAAAACTAATGTGCCAAACAGTACCGGATAACCTAAAATAAATTCGAAGTCATATTTACAAAGTAAAGTAGATGTCCATAGTATATGTAATACTCAATATCTACAGCCTAAGTTTCAATAATTTTCCGAATTCGGTCGTGAAATACAGTATTGTATAAACTTTACCTCAGATGCATCAAAATCTCTAATCTACACAACGTTGACCATTTACTCTGGTTGTTCCATTTGTAATCAGCGACTTTAAACAAAGCATAGATCGTTTATCCACTTGATAGAGCTTCATGTTAACATTGCGCTATGGAGATCATCTGTTGTCATCATAATAATACATTTGTGCGTCGTTCCTTATTGAAATAAATATATTCAATTCGGATTCCAATTATTACACATAATGATTGGTCTACTATAACATGTAGTCGCGATCTGCATGTTTAATGCGTTATGTATCCTTTCCATGTCAATATTGTGTCTCAAAATGTTATCAGCAAATGAAAATCATTAATTTAACGCAAATCAAGTGTTAAAATTTGTGTTGGTCTAAATTGGTCTAAAAATCTTACCTCGAATCCCTAATGGCTATATTGAAGTGCAGGTATTACACAATGACATTGCAGAACCAATAAAAATAATTGCATAATGATAATATGCAGATCCAAATACTGCAGAGAAACTTTACGGACAGTTTGAATGGCGTTTTAAGGGAGATAAAAATGTACAGTAAAAATAAGGATAAATGCTAATATATGGCAACATCATGGAGATAGGGCTGATCATAGAGTAATAATACCAGGAGAATACCAAGAGAAAAAAAGCGTAAATAAGTTTATTTAAATATTCGAAGGTAGCCATTTTATATTCTCATAAATGTGATGGTAATTTACGTTCTAAAACAGTATATAAAAGATCGATATTCAAACGGGCAAATGTACATGATACAAAGTACTTATATGAAAAGTAAAAATATAGAAATGCGTGAGGAGTATAGCTTGAATGATAAAAATGTTTTTCGATAACGTCAAATAACTTGTGTTGCCTACTTATAAAGCATAGGAATACGAAATAAAGTGCAGGTATAGTTTATAGACTATGCATACCAAATAATAGCAAAATTAAAATAGTATATAGTAGGCAAAACTAGTAATTTGCCGCTATCGAAACACAATTTTATTATTTAATTAATACTCTTATAAACTATAACACATAATTATAGCTGACATTCTGATGCGCATTTCTATATGCTTGGCGGATTTTCCGCTTGAATCAAATGAGTGAGCCTTCTGTACAATCTTATATTATTTGATTAATATAGTGTGGACAAAACATTTATGGTTTTATATGACGTTATTATTCCTATTATTATAGCATGTCTTGTTAAATATAATTATTTTTACTATTTTCGTTTTGATTGAATGACTTATTTCAATTTTATTGAAAATGGATTATTATTAAAAATATACTACACACCAAAACAGTTTTCATGGGAATAAAGTAGTATGTTACCTTAAATCAGGAAGGCAATTTTTTAATTAAATTTGAAATCTACATGGTCGAATTACCTTGTCTGTAAATTTTGATAGATGTATACATTCAAATGCGCAAACTGAACTCTCTCGGTATTATTACTTTATGGGGCTGACCGAATGGTCTTGTATATTAAATACAAGAAAAAAAAAACAATGTTAAGACTTATACAATAAACAATATCAATCATATACTAATCAAATTTGCAGCGTGCGCTTGATTTTGACGTGATGTAATGTTATTTGAATTGAAGGAAACATACTGATCAAGTTTCTCAAAAATGAAACACATGCAGTATCGACATTAGAGCATGCATTATGTAAAGATATAAGGGGATGAAATAATAATATACTTACTCAAAATCTCAGGCAAGAAGACAACAGGTGATAATTAACACCTAGTAAATACTTAGATACAATTAAGTACAATACCTAAGTAAGTAATAATTAATTATCGACCATAGGTATTCACTGTCTAATCAGACGAGCTTTGTAAGTTTTTAGACGTTTCGTGCTTCCTCTTATTTTTAATTTTCCTCCGTCTTCGTATATGCAGTACGAGAAATATGCCCCCGAAAAATATATTCAGGGCAACAAATCCACCAACTAACGTCAGGATTCTTGGAGTCATGTCTGAAGCATTACAATTATACAAATAAGTTATTTAAGTAGATCCCAAAAAAATCTAAAAACATGATACGTTAAAGAAAAAATGATGTTACATTAAAAAATAACATGAAATGAAGAGTATCATTGCAAAATAGTACTGAAAAAGGACCAAATTGTTCAATGGATTTAAGGTAAAGCAGCATATAAATTCTGAAGGAGGATTGAAGTCTGAAAGTTCTAGATGTTTAATGAAAAATGTATTTGAGTATTGCCGCCGGTGAGCGACCGACAGCTATTAATGTTATGCAGACAGCTATTACTGTTATGCAGACAGCTATTATGGTCATACTCTGCCTTCAAGAAAACAGTAGTGGCCAAGATATGACGGCGGGTAGCAGATTTTTTGGGGTCATCGCATTAGCAGATAAATAAGTATTGCTAATATTTTATGCGTCTTATCGAATGAAAATTAAGTTTACAGTTTACACTATTACCTAGACAACATATATACAGGGTGAGTCAGAAGTCTTTTCCCATACATTCTTGAAACGTATATTTTCAAAATATATATGATAAAATAAATGTTGTGGATATGAACTGATATATTTTAAATTCATACATACTATGTAAGGCATCATTGAAATCGTGGGTATTAATTATACATATATATAATCAATAACGAAGTAGATAATTGTGTTTTTAGTTCATAACAATAGATGTAGTTGCAATGGAATATTCACTTAACAAATATTTTGATTACTATATATTGGCCATAGTCCATGAAAACAATGAAGAAAACCGTCGTTTTTCATTGAACAATACTCCAAATAATCACCAGTCGAAAATCCATATCGTTCTGGAAGACTAAGCTTTTAGAGACAAACTCATTTGCAAAAGACAACTCCTGTCCAGGTGCTCCAATTACAGATACTGACTATGGAAATAAAGATATTGCGATTGCGGCAGTCCAAGATGACCCTACAACATCATCAACACGTCGTTTATCGGATGACTTGAGCATATCGCAAGGTTATATTGCACGATTCCTAAAAAAGAAGGTTGTCACCCGAATACCAAACAAATCGGAAGCTATCCCATTAAACCTGTTCCGATCGATTACATGAAGAATTTGAAAAACGTTTGATTTTTTGTAGCGTTTCAAATGGAGGCAATTGTTCAAGGATTAGTAAGACTAGTAATAATAACTGAACATTTCTATGTTTCAAATATTTACTATATATATCATATCAAACATATTTAAATCAATATTATGTACACTAAATAAACGATATATTTACCGAAAAAGACTTCTGATGCACCCTGAATTTATATAAACAAATTATACAAATGAAATACAAAAACAATGTAAAAGCTACTTTTAAATTAAACTCCTAAATTGAAAAAAAAAAATAATAATGAGCATCAGACTATATTTGATTTAGGATTATAATTTTTCTGAAACCCACCTACTTTTACTCTGGGTAAACAGTTTTTTCACTAACTGTACATGTATAGCACATGGTATGTCAACCTTCCAAAGCTTACCATATTACTTATTAAGAGAACTATCGAAAACATTTGTTTACAGTTTCGATCATTCAAAAATTGTCATAATCTTAAAATTCCACGCGAGGTGTGCCTCTATGTTTGGATCAGGTGTAACTTATTTACATGAAATAGTTTATGCACTGTTAAACATGACCTTCCAAGAACGAATCATTTTGCGAATTTTACTTTCTCCCATCCATTTTAGATCTCTATCCCCAATATTGTAAAAATAATAAAATATTCTAAATCATAATGTTTTTTTTTGGTTTGGGATACAATCTCTCAATAACATCTTATAGAGTTCAATGGAAAAGAAGCAGGTAAGAAATATTTGTAATTTACGTATTTTAAATTTTCTTGATAACGCTTTTAATATTTAACAAAATCAATAGTATATGCATTTTTTATACTATACAATTTCTGTTAGTTCATGCAGTCACAATTTACCATTTAGTTTAAGGTATCTCATTTTTAAAGCGTTCTGCTAAAATGGCCTTCATGGCATCCGAGTTTTCTAATAACATCTCGCACTTTCTTAAGCCATTCCGTAGGATCACAAATGATTGAATAAATTACATAGTATTCTTTAAATGCAATCCTTTTTATTTTTACTCAATATAATTAGTGTTTTAGTTTAATGTATTGCTGTATAGTTTGCCCCCCAATTTAAAGATTAAAACAAATGCGATTCGTTATTACAAAACTTAAGTTGCATGATTATTTAAACAATACCATTTCATTTCTTAACAGTTTTTAAATCCAATTTATTGAAAGTTGTCATTCTCCAAAGAAATACAAGTCTTATATTTTCAATTGATTCAAATTTCTTTCAAAGATAATGTAAGAAACGCAAGAAAAATTCGAGAGAAATCGAATAAATGTAATTGATTTCAAAGAATCAAAACAACTTGGATATTTATTGATCAATTATGTTATTTATTATAGCGGAATGCAAAGTAATTTTGACGTCTATTATTGACGTCATATTATATATTACACAGTGGAATACGTTGTTTGTAACATATATAATATCTAAACCTACGGCAGTAGGTTGTTAGCTATTGCGCGCAACTTACGTACAATGTGTTAGCTCTTTAAAAATATATTTGACTTGAGCTAACTATGTTTTTTAATATTAAAACTAAATTAGTTTTACC
>JAYRBW010077695.1:0-48340 GCA_036023295.1 Invenusta paracnida | reverse complement strand
TAGATCTGGCATTTAAAAATTAAAAGATTGACAATTTTAAAATCTCATTTTACTGCCTACTAATAGTAATAAAATTAGATAAATGAAATCCTCTTACTTCTGGTTTGGTCGCGCTTTCTTTCACTTATAAAATCTCGTCCTCCATACGATCTTTACATAATAATACTTTAATCCTGGCGTTATTTCTCTTTTTACTCTCTTTTTCTTTGCTGCCTCAATTGTCCTGGAATCCCTTATATCCATAATTGTATACGGTAAGTTAGTATCTTCATAAGCTTTTTGTCAGTCAGAAACTCTTCGTATGATTTAAATTTCTTTCCAACCAAAAAAAAAATTATTTTCTGCCATGAAAAAATAGAATTGATTACATGAAACTAAAAGATAGGATAAACTTAACAAAATTAACGCAAAATAGGGCACACAGTTATGCTTTTGGAATATAAATGTATATTTCGTAATTCAGTTCATTAAAACACTATTAATAATTTTTTTAATATAAAAATGCGATAAAATTTTTTTTAGCAAAGAAAACACGATTATTAATTTAATCATTACTTTTCTTTTCTACTCTTTATTTGGTTTACTTTAGTTGGCATGCTTGTCGGCATAGTAACATTTGGGGAGCTCAACCGGTTGCCGGCATAGTAACATTTGGGGAGCTCAACTGGTTGCCGGCATAGTAACCACTACGATTATTAAATAAGACTTTATGACTGACAAAATTTATTCTCGCCCAGAAAAAATAACTGAAAAGTAATCTCGTCAAATTTTAAAATATTTCCTGTTCAATATGTGTATACAAGTTTCCCAGTCTATTTATGCTCCAAACAATTGATAGAAATTTATACCATTAAATTTTATCACTGTTAAATATGTCTTGATGACTCCGAGTCTATTTATGCTCCAAATATTGACGAGAAAGTTATCCTGTCCAATTTTATAACTGTTAAACATATTGTAATGAACCCCGAGCCTAATTTTGAACCAAAAATTGGCATGAAAGATATTCCGTTTAATTTCTACATTGTTAAAAATTAAAATTAACCTTATACATATACCTACCGAGATGCTGGCCTATAAGGGCAGTCTCCTGCCTTTTTTAGGGGATTTTTAAATGATCAAATGGAACAATAGTAGGGTTTCGTGAGTTTTGCCAAAATAAAGTTTTAAAACTTTTAGCGCTACATTATCGTGCACACAAACGGATGGTGCGTGACCACATTCTAAAAATCGACAAAACTGATTCTGGTACAGACCTGACTAATTTCATGTAATAATTCACAAAGTACAACAGAAATAAGTTTTCGTGCAAAAATATCAAATAAAAGTTTCCATATTTTTGATCTTATTTTTAATGGAATATGTTAAAAGACAATTTGAGAACTCTATTAGGAAGTTATAGAGGAGGGTTAGCGAAATAGTCCCCCCTCCCCAAGATATGGATGTGTGCATCTGGACACAAAACTGCAATGACCCAGTGGGATTGCAAAAAGTAATGTTGTAATTAAAAAAAATTATATGTATTAATCATACAAAATATACATTTACACGAAATAAGATGTATATTATACAGTAGTAATATGTAAATATCGACATAATAAATACATTATATATCGTATAAAGTTAATTAAAGTCAAAGCTAGTTTTTATAATATAATACAAAATATTCTAATTATGCGATACCGATTTTTCCTATTATTTTTACAAAAATTATATGTGCATACTGTTTACTAGTTATCAACACTCTTAGAAGAATAGAAAATATGTGTGAAAATTAAAAAATAAAGTTTTTGATGACACAAGAAAAAATATGGCAATGGATAAAGGTTTACTGAAATAAAGATTTAAATAGCATACATTATGTATATAATATAGATTGTCGAATAAACTCATATAAATGTATCTAAAATTCACTATTGACATTTGTTGAAAGACTAAATTCAGATGGAAAGTAAGAATGAACAATTATAAATATCTAATTCTATATGAAATAAAAAGTGGGAGAAGCATTGTCAAGAAATAACTTTATAATATTTATATGAATTTCATAAAATTAAACTATTATTTTAATAATTTATTTAAACAATCTATCAATTATTTATTTTTGAACAAAATTTAAACATAACGTTTAGATTAAGTAGAGTGGTTACACAAATTTAAGAAAATATGTACATATTCATTTTAGCATTTGAGATACCTTTTTAAAAGCAGATATTCAATAAATTTAGATATTTATCAGTTAACAAAAAAATATAAATTTATAATTTTGAAAAACGCGTTAATATTTTAAATTAGAATCTAAAATTCATAAATATTTAAAAATTTATATGTTCGTTTTCTTTTATAAATCTTTAAATCTTTCATATAACTGCGTTTCACGTTATGTAAATACCAAATTGTATTAAAAAATCCAAATATTTTTTAGTAATTTGATTTAAAGGAAAAATATTCATCCCATTATTCAATTATATAGCTCAATGATAGAGTAAAATGAGATGTAGTGTCATGTGCAATAAAAATAAGTATACCCTTACGCTATATGAATTAAAGTATCATTCATATTTTAAAAGAATTTTAATCATTCATTAAAAAATTGTCAGGTTCTTAATAGGCTGTAGTTACATGTATGAATTATGTAATAAAATACTGCTGATGTATCACGATAAAGCGCAAGGAAATTCAGTCATTATTTTTTACACTATACAGAGAAGTTTCCACATAGTTTTGGTTCTGTGGAAATGCTGGACTGATTAATTTGAAGTATTATAACGGTTTGTGGCAATGATCAGAGAGAGCAAAACAAATGTGCATACTCTGCGATTAATACATGGCTTGAGGGCAAGGGGACATTCGGGATTTTTGAACGAGCATTAATGACAAAATCTGTCACTCTCTTGTATCTTGTCTGCAATTAACATGCAACTAACTGACAAATTGTTTTTCATGTATAATTACAGCGGTTTCGGTGTGTAAATAACTTTATAGTGATCTGGAATTCGAGGGACTGCGTTTGAATTATCTACCGGGTTTGGCTTACATTTGTTTGATGGACTGACAATCTAATCAAAAGGCTTATTAAACATTAATTAGAATAAATGGGTTAATACCCATATATCTTCCACACGAAACTGAGTTAAATAGAAAAATGTTTCTTACGATGAATAATATTCTTTAAAATATTTCCTTTTGTTTAAATTTAGACAATATAAATTGCAATCGTTTTATATGAACCCGTTGTCACTGGATACCCAAAATCTGTCCATAATCATAATTTTAATTTGTAGATCTAATTTAAACATTATACTGATATATAATATTAACTTTCTAATGCTTTCATTTCATTTTAGCATATTTTCAGTGCATTTATAAAAAAGTCGAAATACCACTAAAATTAAATTAACGACATTTCATCTTATAAAATAATAAAAAAAGTACCGCCAATAGGTGCCAACGAATCATTTATATACGAAAATAACAAAAATATTTTAAATGAAGACGAGCATCTATTGTGTAAATAAGTTTCAATGGAATAAGCAATAACATTTCCTTTTTTATTTCCAAATCGTTAGGTTAAATTTGTTAATTTTAATGAAACTGTTATTATTATTCCCAATTTAATTTAAATAACGTTTTTTAGGAGCACAGCTGCAAAGATTTAAAACATTATTATCATAATATCGTTTATTATAAAATGTCTTTGCTTAATCTTGACATGATAATTTAAATAAAATATGTAACTAATAATGCAAAATATTAGATTAATTGACGATGTAATAATCAATTGCATTTTTCTAAATAAATTTTCCATTTGTTCGATGATATGTTTAGCCTTTTAAAGATATTTCGTAACATTGTTTGATCTCATATTATTAAAATAACCAAAAATTTCGAATTAATTATTGATCAATGGTAACATTTGCTGCAAAGTCTCCTCTACATAAAGACACATCTAAACTAATTTAAGTTTTGAATACTTACTATTTATGATTTAAAAGGATTGTGCACGAGGCTAACTTAATTTCATTTATCTAAAAATAAGCCATCTATATATTTTACATAAATGTATTTTACAGCGATACAGAATGCGAGTGCGATCGGCTGATCTGTTCTGTAATTGATTTTATTTAACCTGCGTATGATCGCCGATGGTGACATCATCCCCGGATTTAGGGAAAAAGAGAATAATGGAGAGGATGATCGTGAAGACATAGCATACGAAGAAGAAGCGATCAAGCACCATTCCAACTGCCCGCCAGTCCGAGAAGATCTTATTAATGCGCTCTTTGCCATCGTGCATGCGCTGAATGTAGCGCAGCGCTTTTACAATGTCCCGAATATCACGCACGAGTTGAGATGGCTTCCCTGTCGCCCCCCTTTGCTTTCCTGTAGTGGTTCCTTCTCCGAGCAGACCAAGGGAAAGCAGCCTGCCATTCCCCCTTGGAGGGGGCATGATTGAGTCACACAAACTGCTCTCCTGGAAGTGGGCAAGATTGGAGAAGACACGATCGGGTATCACAATGTCATCGTCGTCCTGGAGTAAACTCATGTCAAGAGAGGTAAGAGGATGGAAATAGGGCACCGGTGTTGCCTTGTACACCGCAGATTGGTGAGGGTTGTGATGATTTGGAAGATGGTGATTGGATAACGGAGGCGGGGGCGGTGGTGACAGATGCGTTGCTGCGGACACGTAGTGGGGTTGAGAGTTGTCCGCCACCACAATGGAGGTTGCGGGTCCGGTACTGTTGAGGGAAACCTGTTGATGGTAGACTGTTGACTCTGCTGCTCTACGTGCGGACCGGGGCGTGTTCTTGAGACCAGTTTCATCATGCAGTAGGATGTGAGTTGTAGCCGGCATGTCACCCGAGAGACCTCGACCCCCGCCGCGTGTCATCACGAAACTGTTCCGTCGACGGGAGGAGGGGGGTGGGGAAATGGCCTCTCCCTCGCCACAGAAACTCTCCCCACTACCGCGTCGTTCGGCCCTTCGGTCGGCTTCTACAGACTCCCGGTTATATTTGCTGCCCAGGTTGACAAAGAGGATGCGGGATCCGTGATGGATGGCCAGCTGTGGACAAATATGTTGTAAATATAGTGGAGTTGTGGGCATTTCAAGTAAACTAAATGTTATAAATATAAAATTAATAATGCATTTAATTTTTCAAAATATTATCAAAATAAGCATTTAAATTCCGTATATACCAACTCGATGATAACATTAGATACAGCTTCAATAATAATCCTAATTATTATCAAAAGTCGAATAAAATAAAATTAAGAACTATTAGAACTGCTATCATTTTGAAGACTATTTCAATATTGATAATAAAACAATAAAATCTGTGCTGGGTTTATAATAGCTAACTCGTGTATTAGATAATGGAACGTAATTGTTATTTTTTTATTAAAATTTAATTATAGAAGAATTGAAATTAAACCACAAAATAAAATTTAAGACAGTTTTTATGGTAATATACTATTGATAATACTACTATGGTAATGCTATTATAATAGACATATTTGTTGTAAACAACTTTTTAAAATAAATATTTGAATTTCGCTTAGTAAATAGTTAAATTAATAACTATAGCAAAACATTTTGATAAATACATTGAAAACAAAAGTTGATCACAATATTCTGAGGGATAAAATAGAGATGAATGATAAGCTGTATGAATAAGTAATTAGATTAATACACTTGCTTGTTATCCAGAGGGAATTTAATCTTCTTTGAAAGGGATATTTTTGATTAATTATAATTGAATGTAGCTTTCTAAGCTTTTAAATATGTTTATTCATTTTGTCCTAACATTATTATTATTTATTTATTTAACTAAAACATTGAAAAACTAATCAAAATAAATATTTTTATATACATTGTAATTAAAAAATCCTTTTAATATGAAAGCAAGGCATCTTAAACAATATACAATATTGTGATACTTTAAAAGTAATATAAAGTATAATGAGCTACAACAATAACTCTTTTCCAATTTGGCTGTCCTGTCAGCTTGAATACCATAAAATACAATAAATTAATATAATTCTTCAGTTTTAAATAAACCGCAGTTACATAACCCGATGGTTGAAAACACAATTTTATATTAATAAAAACAATAGCAGGAATTTTATAACACTGATCCTTTGTTAGATGCAGAGAGACGAGTGAGTCAATTTATTCTGCAGTAAATAAATAAGATGAAACAACTTACGAGTATAGGGATAACATGTGAATATACATGATAATAACAAAATTGATTCAGGTAAATATATTTAATTTTCAAATTTCTAAAGAAAAGTAATTATAATTTGACGGTTTCCCAAATTTAAAATACTAAAATATATTTGAAATACCAATAATCTTTTCTTTTCATAATAAATACTAAAATACCAATTTACTACATATACTTCAAAACATATATGATTTTACGAGTATCTTTGTAAAATTCAAGATTATTTACCTTTTTCAACCAGAAAGGAACTTTCTTTCGGTTATCTCCTCGAAAGTGGAAGTTGACGATGATGCAAGAAAGAAATGTTGACAGTGTGATGATACCCATGTTAAGACAATAGTATGTTCCTGTGAGGTGGGCGAGAAGAATAATAGCATAGTGTTGAACCACAGACATCGGTTAAACATGGAACTATGATTTAAATTGACAATCTTGGATTTCACCGTAATAATTTACTCAATCTGCTAAAATTGGTCTATATTCAGCTATGTCTAAGCGTTTAACCAATCAATATCGGACTCAATAAAGATTGAAGCCACTGAAGCCTACAAGATAATTGTTCTTTCACATGGGAATTATGGCTATAGACATTAGCAAAAGAAAAATTAGACCTGGAATATAAAAATATCTACTCGAGTCATTATCGAAATATTAATAGTGTAGTTTTTAATGATTTTGATAGCTGAAGTAGTTTCTTTTTATAGTTGCACAAATACCTTTTGTATGGTGAGTTTTTGGCGAATAGAAGTGAGTTTTCTACCAACGCAATACGAGAAAATAAATGTTTTCATAATGTTAACTGAGTCCAACACAAGGAAGGTGCCTAGAGCATCATCCAATTATATAACAAGAACATTATTAATACAAAATAATTGCACTATAGAATTAAAATATTAATTTTAACAACACCAAATTAAAATTATAAGAGTTCTATTAATCCTGGAAGGTAAGTTCATTTTATTAAACGAATTGATATTGCTTTATAACATAAGAAAACAATATTTTTAAACTCACCTAAAAGTGGGAAACTGTTTGACGCCGAGGGAGTAGTGTCCTCCAAAAGAAGAAGAAGCAGAAAGAATGCAACAAAGATGTTCATCCCTAGATCACAAAGAAAGACAGTAACAATACGAAGTCAGTCCAGATGAATCCAACATTAGTTTTAATGTAAAATGGTGGGAATAATAATGTAATACTAATTTTGTAGCAATCGTTCTCATGCTGGTGAAATTAATGTATAACACAAAAAAAAGTCATTCAAATATATAAAATCATGAAAGACTAATAAAATATGCAAACATTAAAATGTGTTTATCTAATCAACAATGGAAACCTAAATATTGTATATTAGATTAACATACAGAAATAAGAATAAGAACACAAAATGTATGCTGTATTTACATTAATGGCATTATTCTACTTATATAGAATGATATTTTATAGATGTTATAATTCCATTTAAAAAACAGGACAATTGACACACAATAATGAAATAATGAACTAGGTATTTCAAAAAGGTGTAACAATATTTCTAAAAATATATATGACACCCCTAAATATTAATAAAAGATGGCCAAATCAAACCCACCAACCCTGAGTCAGAAAAGCAGAACATTTGAGGCAACCGATTTTTAAGTGGTTATTTTTTTTTTGAGATGTACCTATCAAATATTTCTGTTAATTAAAAAGCAGTAGATTTTTTTCAAAATGGATATATATAATTAAACAAATGAACTATATAATATATAAAACGCACAATGTTTCTCATAAATAATAGATACTCTGACCCTGTCTATATATCTACATAAAATGGCAATACCTATAAGTTTCAGAAATAAGCTTCATGAATAAGCGTTTTTGTAACCACATATAAAACTTTACAAAATATAGAAACTGTAATAAGAAATAAGCATTTTTTATAGAAATAGAACTAGCAAATATGCACAGTAAATAGAAATAGTAATCATTTAGACCTTTTTTGTTGTACTGTGAGTCAGTTTGCGATGACTTTGCTTATTTATCAAGAGAACTCATGCTGGAACGTTCATCTCTTCTATAATGATTACTCTATATAGAGTAATCATTATAGAAGAGATGAACGTTCCAAATGAACGTAAAAAATTAAATTATGAAATAAAATGCAAAGCTAAGAAATAAATGCAATAATATATTACTTTTTAATTAAATCAAATTTTAATTAGTATTACCACAACATCTATAAAATAGATGTATGCAGAGTATATTCCATTGTAATATTCCATTCAAATTTGAAATAATAACTATTTACTATACTACTATTTAAAGACACATAAAAATATATTTCTATACATTTTAGAATATCAGGACATTTTCCACTCAACCAGAACGACCGGGATAGACCTCTTAAACCAGGACAATTACCAAATCTGCCAAATATAGACTGTATCACAAAAAACGATCGTTTCTAATTGAAATTGGCGGAAACAATAGTGCAAAAATTTATTAAAAAAACATACAAATTATTCTGAAACGTATATAGAAAACTGAAATATACATATGCTTTGACAGTTGCTCATTTTTCTATAGTATAGTTGTAGTATTATATATAAACTTGGATACAATGATTTTTGTGATACAGCCTGTTTGCAGAAATTGATATTAAAAAATAGTTATATTAATGATGATTATCGCACTTATTCCGCAGAGTGCTTTTCCGAAGTAGTTTTCTGATGGTTGAGCTTTGAATCAATAAAGTCTATTGCATTTATATTACCTAACTATATAGACTTTTCGGAGGTAATTTCGGTTTTATTATTTAATATATTACAACTTTTTAACCATGTATAATTCATTTAGGCCTGCCTAATTAGTTCTAGAGCAATATAAGCCTAACATAAAACAGTAATTTTGGAAAGTTCATCGGCAATTTAATTAATTAGCAACATCAATTTCTACCGTATTAAGAACCAATTTAATCCATAAATGTATAGCAACATACGAATGTGCGCTCTTCTTTACCTGTTTCCGAAATAGTTTATGCTCATATTAGATCAGTATCTATATATTATAATAAGTCTGTAAGGATGAATGAACCAATAATTACTCGTGGGACCACCAGCTGAATTGTTTTGACGCTATCTGTATGCAATTTTTATTATACGCAACCCATTTCACTAAATTTTTATCAATCTTAGTTTATGATCGAAGGAATATCAGCTAAATCACAAGTTTCTTGAATGGCTAATCACAGAAAACGGATTCAGTTTTATATTATCAGCTTTTACACAGAAAATCAATGAATAGTTGGCCGATATTGCATTCAAAATGTTCTTATTAATTTATATGGTGGTGGCTAAACTTCTTTTTTCTCTAATTATGTGTAAATATAATTTTGTGCTTACAAATTCGCGAACGTATTTTTTTATTACAAAATTGTATTTTTAGTTATATTTCAGCAATTTTTAATGACGTTGTTTCCCAATCTCAAATTCCCATTTATGTACCCCGTATTTGCGCTCGAGGAAACAACCATGATAAACCTCCCCCTCATCAACATGGCTTCAAATTCAAACACAGCCCTACAAAATATATCACACATCATATCAGCTGGCTTCAACAAACAAAACCACCACTCAGAACTATAGTCACAGCCCTCGACCTCACCAAAGCATTCGACACAGTGAACATACACCAACTCATAAACACACTTGTCAACTCCACCCTGCCAAACAATCACATCAAATTCATAAAAAAATACATACATGGCAGAAAACAACAAGTCACACATAACAAATCTCTCTCCACAAACAAAAAATCCACATCCAAGGGTTTGTCATCTATCAAGTCCTCTTCAATTTTTACATGCATGACTTTCCAACTCCGCAAGACAAGCACACTAAACTCACCCAGTACGCTGATAACATCACCATCGACTCCACTGACATATACATCAAAACAGTCAAAATAACACAACACTTTCCTCCTCATCCTCCCATCAATCCAACTACGGCCCCGATATCCACATTAATAACATACGCCTTCCCCCAACAAAAAACCTAAGATACTCGGGATTACATTCGAAACTCGTTGCATCTTCAAAACACATATCAATAACATGCACAAAAATGCTGAAAACGCCTCAATATACTCCAATTTCTCAAAGGAAAATCATGGAGCTATCACAAAGAAACCCTACTTATCACATACAAAGAAATCATTCACTAAATCATCAACTATGCATGCGTAATCTGGTCCTCTCCATCGCCACATCACATATACATAAACTTCAGCCCATCCAAAATACCACCTTCTGGATTGCCACAGGCTGCACTCTCGCCACCAGCATTGATCTCCTTCACCACGAAGTCACTCTCCTCCCTATCAGCACTCACAACACACTCCTTTCCACCCAAGCTCTCATCCAGCTCTACACAACCACCAACACCTCTAAAACAGAAACATCACCAATCCCAAACGCAAACTTAAACACAACATCACCACAAAACACCTTCAAGTCATCTACTCATAATTCTCTCCAAATAACAATAACATCGATGACACCACATACAAAAACACTGTACAATTACACACACAACATCGTCACCCAAGCCACCCAATCCCCCACACACAACCCAATCCTCAACACACCTCCACCCAAAGTCAACACTTCAGAAACCCAAGTTTCCATATTTCATCATATTTTCTTCGCACAACTCTGTTACAATTCTTGTACCCGCCTCAACAAATACTCCACCCCATAACTCCTGCAGTCAATCACCACACGACACCATCTACATTTTCAATGACCCTCCCCTCCCCTTTCACCCCATAAGCCTCATACTCGCTGACCTCTGAACTAATCCCCTAAGGCCTAAAGGTCAGCGATTTCCTCTTCGGTAATGGAGTAACTAATTACCTAAGACACTTACCGAGTACCATTTTGGCTGGTGTCTCAGGTGGCAGCCAGAATAGGACGAGAGTGAGAGAGGAGAGGAGGAAGCAGGGGAGAATGAGGATGTAGTTGTAGAAGGCAGGTTCTCTCTTGATCCACACGTAGAAGGAGATGTCTGGATAAGGCTCGGGGCAGCATGGGTAGGTCACTTCCGTGAACACTGCACTTGAGTTGAGGATCTTCCACTCGGGGCTTTCAATGTAGTTCTTCAGGTCCATGTTCGATACGTTGTTATAGAAGGTGATGTTGACACGAAACCTGTTCAGGGTTATACACAGGATGTTTGAAATATAGTTATATTTTACCCAACATGTAGAGGCATATTATATGAAAAATAGTTGAATAATGTACTTTATAAATGACAAGTCAGTGGTGACTCATGCAATTTTGACAAAAATCATAATTTTTGAGTAAAACATATATTTTCGTCAATTCGTCAATTCTGATATGTTCTAGTTTTTGTGTTAAAAATATTCCATTTAAATAAGTATTTCAAACACATATTTTATCCTTCCAAAGTGATAAATTTCCTTGAGTTAAATTATTTTAGTATAAATACACATATTTCTTCGTTTATCTTCTATTATATACACTACAAAAATAATTAGATTATTTCATAATTTTTTAATTTAAATGTAAAAATAAAACAATTTTTATAATAAATACTTTTTATGATCAATAATTTTACATTACAATAAGAAAAATAACCAATACTTTCCAAATTGTTAATATGTATATTTTTATGATTTACACGATATCATTATGCCTATTTCTTTAATATTGTATTTATAATGAAAATACGCACACCTTTTAGCTATAACAATGTGCATATATGCACAATTATTAATTAAATACGTGTAGAAGACCCCAAAAAGGAACTATATGTATTAAAATACCGTTGAATATAGGTTCCAAAATTATTGCCATATTATTACTTATTACTGAAAAAAATGTAACACACTCGCAGTAGGATTATCAATATGTCAGTTCAATTTAATAGTTATAAACAATAGAGTAATAAAATAACACGAAGGCAGTATTGATATTTGTACCAAAATTTGGACAGGACTAATAGTCCATTTTGTATTTGTCAAAATATTGATTATATATAGCTTAACATTATATACACAGATATATACACACGTAATGCGCTATTAATGTCTGAACTACAAAAGAAACTCCAAATTCTGTCAATGACATTAGCAAAAATTAGCGAAATTCCCATTTCCATTAAATAGATGTTTTTAGTTAATTCGTCTAAATAAGCTTTGCAATTACTGTATTAAAGTCAAAATGGGAATGTTTGCGGACTGTACTAAAAATCAATAAAAATCCCAACTTTCTAGAGATCTGATAAGACTACTCTCTCGACACATAAATAATTTAGTAAATATTAAGGACGTTTTTATTTGATGGAAGTTGGATACCATCAAGGAAAAATATAAGAACAAATACGATATTCTTTTCAATTCAAAAGTAAGGACTTACTCAGTTAACAACAAAATGTAAGCTAACTTTTCAGATGCATGAATAAGTTGTTTTTGTTGAACTGTTTAACTAAAATGTTTTAAAATAAATCATTTATAATCTCTTTAAATACAAAATTGATGATTATTTCTAATGAAATTTTTTTATTC
Organism: Invenusta paracnida; assembly: GCA_036023295.1. Taxonomy (NCBI): domain Eukaryota; kingdom Metazoa; phylum Platyhelminthes; order Proseriata; family Coelogynoporidae; genus Invenusta; species Invenusta paracnida. The sequence continues at coordinate 35,543 of JAYRBW010077695.1, read as the reverse complement.
AAAAAATTATATTTATTAGTTCAAGTACTACTAATCTTACACGTAATTAGTACACTTATTCAATATTTCATTAAAAATATATAATCTCAAAACTAGTAGAAATATATGAGAAATTGTGTAAATAACAACAATATATAAATTGTTTTTAAAACAAGCTTATACAGTAGAAGTACTATATCAGTAAACTGTTATTAAATATTTATATTTAGAAAGTTTAACTAGCGAAATTTCATCTTGTATTTATTTATCTACGTCAGTTCGTCAGCCAATTTCCTAGGCACTTAAGAATATTAGTTTAAATCCACATAATTCAATAAATATTTCTAATAACGTTTTCTCAGTCATATCAATTTTAGGAAAACAACTTTGACGTATTCACCTGATTTAGATATATTACAACGAAATAGTGTATATATATTTACTCGTATATTGGTATACGTCTTAAACATGGAACATGCATAAAGAATCTTGATTAAATTTATACTAAATCATAAAACATAGAAAGTATAAAAAGGATGTCTTCATATTTAAGGAACTAATATAGAGGCATAGATATATTGTTTGTTTATATTTAACTTTTAAATAAAGAAACAGTGAACTTTAATTACGAAAAAAATACCTCTCTTTATTAAAATTTACAAACAAATGAATAATTTAAGTTATTTATACATTATTATATCAGAATCCCATATGTATATTACACTAATATCTAAACGAACACTTCTATGTTTTACGTACCAACTTAGAAATACTGAAATAAGTAAGCTGACTAGGGACTAACAAAGCTGGATAAAAGTTCGCTTTAGTCAGACCAGAACCTGGATTGAATAAATACCTAGGTGAATCACATATGGCCAGTGCTGGAGCGAGTGGCTGGAATTGATCTGCAATACCTTTAATTAGATTGGCCAAGTAGTTCGGGGTATCGCCTTCCCTCAAACGACGAAAACTATTCTACTACGGACTACCTACGGTAGATACAGTGTACTCAAGTACATCCCAAATTCTGACAGTCTTGGATCCGGCAGCTGATGTCCCCACAAGAAAATAATATAATCTTCGGGAGTCCTACAGCATACATATTCCGAGCGATGTACAATTGATGTGGATAAGAGTTTATGATGTTGAGATGTAAACCCAAATATATATATATATATATAGTTATCAGTTCCTGATTAATGCCAACTTAGTGTTGAGTCGGCGATTTATCTCCGTTCATACAAAATTATCAACTCTTTCAGCTCGAAAATATCTCCTCCCCATTTATCAGCCCAGGATTACCGACCAACCGTCACGAAAAAAATAATATCAACATTGCAGTCCTACTAACCAACTCAACCCTTCTGTTATTTCTTGAACCGCCTGTTCTTTCCGCAATAAGATTAGATTTATTGATTAGTTTAAAACTTGTTTAACATTGAATTTCAATCTTGGTGATATCTACATATATTATTAAGTTATGTATATACTCATACATATATGTACATACATATAAGACAGATGAAGTTGATTAGGAAACACATCTAACTGGATGTGTGAATATATAAAATACATAAGTGTATTTCGACTAATGTACGTTTACTTAAAGTTGCCATGGTGGCATAAATATGCAAATGAAGTGTTCTAACAAGAGTCAAATTTACCGATTTTCACTAAAAGTATAATTTAACTGATTAAAACAAAATAATTATTTTTCACGAAAAAGAAATTGTTCATATTATTTAAACTAATCTTTAAACATTTTATAAACTGTAACAACATAATTACAGAATAATTTTGGTCCATTTAAATAATTAGTATAACTTTGCGCTAGTCTGATGTCAATTAGAGAGAACATTTGTTGAGTCCAAATAATTCCGAATGGCTGTTGTAACTGTTCCATCGATATGCTAAAAAATATAACCATTTGAGCGCTTTATTACGTTCATTACGAACAATTTATGAAAAATATTTTATTAAAATAAATAAATAGTAAGCAATTTTCATTAAAAGAAAATATAAAATATATAATAAGACTATCAATGTGGGCAGAAGAAATTAAATAGTAACCCTTCCTATTCGAGTTAATTGTGAACCCGTGAACCAAAAGGGTTGTGGGTTAATTGCACCCCCCAAAAGGGTTGTGGGGTTAATTACACCCCCCAAAAGAGTTGTGGGTTAATTACACCCCCCAAAAGGGTTGTGGGTTAATTACACCCCCCAAAAGGGTTGTGGGTTAATTACACCAACAAAAGGGTTGTGGGTTAATGTTTAATGAAACTTATTTTTTGTCTGTGTTATTAAGTGACATTTTGGGCTGTCCAAAGTCACCATAATTGAAGACACAGAAAGGAATGAGACATTGACTTCAAATTTGAATTATAATCATCGAATAGCTAAATAGTGCTGACTGATTTAAAGTTTCAATCAAATCAAAGTAATAGAACATAAATTTGTAAGACCAAGTTTTGAATAAGTGGTTCAATTAAATATTTTGAATTTTCTATATATATTAAGATCTGTATATATAAAGAAACTATATTATAATATTTCATCTCTCTGGATCCATCAAGGTATAATTAACCTTAACCTTTTCCCGAACCTGTTCTGTAACTAAAATAGAATATTCCGATAGTCGTTTTACAATTGATTTGGATACATACACATAGATAATATAGGTTTTATCGTATATTTTGACGGCCCAGGCAGTGGTCTAATTAACATTAAATGTTTGGCAAAGCTATAAGATTGCAGAAATGTCCTATAATCTAAATATACAGGAAACGTCTATTTTGAAAACGTATAAAAAGTCATACTGTCTTTTTTATGTCAATATTTTTAAAAGAATTGTACACATACTAAGCATCTAGAATGCATGTCTTGATTTATTATCTTTATTTAATTTTTAACTTTTAACTTTAATTGCAATTATTAACAGCATCCCCGGCTTTTCTACTTCAATTACTCAAAACATCGATGTAGTAATTCAACTTTTGAATTAATTTGTGTGCGTCATTTTGATAAAAAAAGGACAATTATAACAATTATTCAATTTAATAATATTCATTTTTTAAACATTTTTCAAAACCGTTACCCTAAAAATCAGTATTACAATGTATGCAAGAAAATGTTGTTTACAAGGTTTAAATGTCAATGGTTTTTTCCTTTTTGATCAGTTATCAAATTGTCTAATGGTAGTTACCAAAACAACTTCTTTTGATCTTAGTCGATTAATTTGAATATTGATACTGAATTATTGTTAAAGAATCGAATAAAAGTACAATAATTTTGCAAATTATACAAAATGCACAATAAAAATGAAATAAATGTATGCGAAATATTGATTTTATTGTTGGCACGAGTGACTATATTTTTCACTTGATATATTTTATAAAGTAAACACGTTTATGGCTGTATAAATGAAACATAAACTATTATTTAAAATTTAAATATAAAATTAACATAGTTTTATTTTTAAAAACAAAACTTTTAATTGAAATATTATGATATATACATAGTGTACAGTATGTCCCATAAGTTGTACAATATGTATATATTTATTTATTTCATGTGCGCAATATATATCGCATATAACAAACATATCATACATATAAAATGAATATATGGGGAAAACAACCTAAAGAATACACCCATATATTAATATATATCTAACGTTTAAAATAGTTTTATGGTATGTGCTAATAACTATTTTTCATTGTCTTTAAAATTCAGATTTAAACTATGCAAAAACTTATCTCGAGTTTTATATTAGATAAAATATTCAAACCGCGCACTCAAACCCCGAATTCAAAGTAAATACTTCCTAGATCAAACGAAGAAGATATTTTCAGATATTAACCGGTGTGAGCATACTTTGATTCATATATATATATACTGCATATATATATATAAAAAAATCCTTATCCCGACGGAAAAGTTTTAAAAGTTTTAAAGTCTTCCGAATTTGAGGGATCACCTTTCCAATCCGTCGCCCGTGTGCACCGCATATTCGCTTGAAATGCGCTTTTCCGAGACCCCAAAATAAAAAAAGAAGATAAAACTGCATTTCGTCACTCAATAAGTAAATCCACAAGCGAGCCGTCGTCTTCGGATTATTGGATAATTAATCCAACGAAGCGAGTACTTCATCAATCTCCTCTTCCTTTCAAATGTGCATCTCTTCTACTTTCGTTTCCCAACAATTTATCTGCTTGATCATTAATCATAGCTGAACCTTTGCCAGCTAGTTAGTTGGTCCGCTTTTATCGGTACTGATCCAGGTCGAGGCAAACACGTGCCTTTGTCGCTTACTCACTTCCACCACCGAGCTAGGGATTCAGTTTAGGTGAGATCCAAATAGACAGGGGACTTGCGTCACAATTAAGTTAGTTGCGAACAGTCAGCAGTCAGTGAGACGACTTTTTATGACCTACTTTTGAATCTCAAGATTGCGTGTACTCTTTGTTATTGTCTGTGCAGTATTCTACAGATAAGCCGTTTAACATTATACTATTATATAGGTTATATTTGTATTAATATAATTTGTCGGCTAATAGGTATAAAATAATAGGTACGTGTTACAGTTTATAGAAATAGTTAGAAATACCTCAAAAAATCTTAAAAACTTCATATTATACATAATATAATGGATCGTGCTCCACTTTTTTTTCTAATACTTTCGTATGCTAGACATCAAGTCAATTTATTGAAATGTAACGTTTCGTTTCTGAAAATAAAACTTAAAAAATGTATAAATATTACGAAATAAATTAAAGTATAAAATCTCCAGAAGTTAGTTATAGAGGCATTATTAAAAATCATTAAGGTAACATTTTCCTGACATGGTTTGAACAAAACATGTAATATTATATCAGTCATAATACAAGATATATTTATGATTCATGACATCTCAAATATATTTTATTATCAAATTAGTAAATATGTTTAAGATTTCCAAGTAGAAGAGCAAGGTTATAATACTATTCCACTACAAAAATCACCGTATATAAACAGATTATATAGAAAGAAGAATATAATAATATGAATATAACATTGAATCACAAGCAGGTCCGCTTAATCACATTATTGACACAAACACAATCCAATATTTGACACTGGATTATAACAAAACTTAGAATACAAATAGAAAGACACAATTTTATTCTATGATTGTTTACAAATCATGAAAGTGGAATTCTTCTTCAATGGAACTGAAAATAAATCGAAGTAGCAATGTATGAATGCTTAGGGGAATTGAGTAATGAACTTGTTATGAATATTTGCCTGTTATTCTTGTCTTCGTAATATTGATCGCTAGGGTGGGATACAATCAGCTAGGTATACTAGCTGTTATTTGCAAAGTTAATAAACAGATTTAGACAGGCTGATAATAATTAGGTAAAAATAACTAAGAAGCATTTCCATGTAAGTGCACTTTACTGTTAAAATCGACTCTCTGTTCAAAACTATATTACAAATCACAGTCAACTTGATCACAATAAAAAAGTTTATGTTCGGGTGCGCAAATTAAGTACAGTTCTCTGCCTCAGTTGAAACAAATAATTATTGAAATCAGAAGAATAACGAGCTATTTCTATCTTCTGAATGAAAACGGCATAATAAAGGGATCATAAATGCTCCCCTTATTCTGCATAAATCAAAAACAAAGAAACGTTTCATATAGGCCAAAGAAGAAGATTTACTGAAGATATAACATTTTAAATAAGTATTTTGATTGTATAATAAAACATTAATCAAGATAATATGTTAATAGGTTTTCTGATTTTCTGATTTTCTGATTTTACTAGACGATTATTATATTTTTAAAAGATTATTTGTGCATTATTAAGAGATTCTTATAATATTAACAATATTAAATATATTAAAATTGAAATATTGCAACTTTTAACCAACTGTACAGCACATTAAAGAATTTACAGAAAAAATTAATAACAATGTTAAAAATGTATTGTATGTTAATTTACATTATTTATACATTGTTTTTAGGATTTACAATTTGATTCTAATTGAGCACTAATAAACTTTAATATTAAGCTATTAAATAAAAAACATTAAACAAATCAGTTAACTTTCGTTATGTCGTTCGTTATAACTGACGAACCATAACACAACATAATATAGAGCGTTTTTCGCTGCACAATCCACACATTGTAGAAAAGATAACGTTTTGATAATTAGTAAAGTAAAAATACACCCAACTTTTAACGTTTATGTTTAATCCAAATGCCTATCTCCGTCGTATGTTATATTTACCTATTTTAACTCCTTATATACAATTCAGTATTGCAAAGTTTCAAAACAAAGTCATACAAATATAGTGTCTGGTATAGTGAAAGAACAAACATAAAGAGAAAGTTAAGAAGCTGAACTAATGGAAGCTTTTGATTGTAATCCAAGGGGAGGGTGAAATAGAGGTAAATTGATGAAATACATAACAAGAGAAAGAAAAGTATTCCAACTTTAATGCATATATGATAAATAGAGTAAGTATTGTGTAGAGTGGAATCAGGCTTAGTGCAAAATGTTAAAATACAATATTAATGATTTAATCTAATTTTAATCCAAATAAAAATTTATCAAAAATCGGAAGACATAAAGCATTTCACTGGGGAATATATTTTATATAAACAATCAGTTATAAAGAAATTACATTTTCTCCAGATTAATGTTTTTTCGTTTTTTCGTGTATTGTCTAAACACATTTTTTTAATATTTAATCACATTTTCTAAATGTACATGCAGTAGTAATCATTTAAAAAACATAGTACAATTTTGAAGAAAAATAGAACGAATATTTAATTATTTAAATCATATTTTGTATTATTTTAAAGAAAAACAATTAAGTAAATAAATTAACAGAAATTTAAAAGCATTTTTTAAATAACAAATTTTGCTATATTTTGTGATTTGCATTGCCTATTATTTTAAAAATTTATAAAGAGTATAAATAAATATCCGAATAATATGCACACCTTGGTTCTTGGGAACCCTATTTAGTATACAATCGACAAAATACATACAATTTATATACAGCTATATATGAATATTTACTGATTACGTACTTTCGATTTATACTTAATTAACTCTTGTAATTATATTTTATTGGTATTGTTTGTGCTTTTATTTCTATTATTTTACATAATGATTAAGTCACGTCGTTTCATGATTTGTTTCCCTTATTGAGTTCAATATCTTTAAAAAGATTGAATAATTTATCAGGGCAAAATTAAAAAAAGATATCATTTACATCAACTATAAATATATGTTACATAAATACTGAGTTTTGATATAATCAATCTGATCGTCACTTTATTATTTTCCTCTGTGAATCACTTTAATTTTTATATTTAGTCAAAAACATAATCAATATATTCATTGTCTTTATCGAAGCTAGAATAAAACATAGAACAAACAAAAAATAAGGAAACACTTACTCTTCTATAGAACTTATAAAACTTTACAAAACCGGTGGTCAAGCGGTTATAGTGTTCGTACTGAGGACTTCGTAATCGTGAGGACCCCAGTTTGATACTTTGCATGTCATTTATGAGCTTCATAAAGAGTGGAACGCGTTTAGCTTTTTTGGCAGATATGCGCGATAGGCAAAATTATTTAATTACAATTCCTAGTTAACGAATTCTTTAATGAAAGAAAATTCAGAAATTTGCAAGAGTTTAAATCTCACCCATCGTAGGTCCACGGTCCAAACTTGAGCCGACAGCCCTGCTTATCGAAGGGGAAGTATTTGATGCGAACAGAACAGGTGCTTTTATAGATGGCCATTGGGTGCCAGATCACGGTCCCGTCCCAGTAAACACGGGCCTCGCATTCACGACGCTCTTCTAGTCGTTCGTCGGCGCTAAATAAGAGGGATGGGAAATCACATTCACAGCTTTCTGATCATCTCTAAGTTTGTAGCTGCAATATACAGTCTTGATTTAATAAAATATTCAAATTAATAATTATTAAATATTTTATAAACTTGACCCTTCGTCTAAAAACTGTAACTATGTATATTCACGAGAAGAGATTAAACAACATAATAGAGGTAGATAACAAATATTAGAATAAAATATTTAGTTATTTTTATAATTATAAAACGTTAATAACTTTCGTAACATATTAAAGTCGCCATTTTATCTTTATATCAATGAACAGTAATACAGATTGATTTTAAGATATTTATATAAAAATTTAAAGGTTTTTGTAAAAATACGATCGCTATTAAGCGTTAAGCAAAAAATCTTTACAAAATTTGAGCTTAAGTACGAAAAAGTAGAGTAAGTTGTCAGGTTCGTCAATGATAAAAATTTGAAATTTAAATTTATCTTAGCCAGCAGGAAATTGTACTTATAGCTTTAACAAGAAGTGAGATGATAACAATAAAACCGAGTTTAAGCATAAAAACCGCAGTAAATACCGACAAAGTTGCCTCAGCAGTAATCAGTAATTGCTTTGATCAGTTATATAAAAACATGCTAACACTGAAATATATAATTCAAACATAGTATATTTAGAACTATACAGTTTATCCATTATATTATGATGTTACTAACTGTTACCAATATTTTAGTATTAATTCTTAGTTTATTCGTATCTAACGTTAAACCCTTGTTAACTAAATGTACTTCAAGTGTCGCATTTTAATTACGTGGCTGGATATGAAATAAAAATAAATTATTTATATTGTAAAATTCTATATTTTATATTGGGAAGTGTAATTACTAAGTTTTTAATTACATCTAATAAATACTTATTTCGATTTATATAATTGGGTTATGAAGATGTTAATAATTAAGATTGGATAATTTGTGCTTAAGCTACTGAGAAATGTATTTTTGTTTCGAGCATAAACACGCAAATGCTTTCTGCTTAAGCTCCGACTCTGACTATAATCCCGGTTTCTATTGTTAATCCTTCTTTGCTATATCTATCATTAAGGTTAAATATATGTTTTGCCCATTAACATATTGAAATTAAATTATTCTAACCGTTCGATGTATTGATTGCCACACAAATTAACCAGAAAATGGACAATTTTGAATATATAGTTTATATCGGTACTTATTTAGGAATATAGCAAAATTTATATTTCACACAAATTTAAGAAATATTCATTATGATAAAGCAGCTAATATTTTAGTATGCAATATGTTGTATTTTTTAAATTAAATAAAGAATACAACTGCACAGGTATATTTGTTAAAGCTGAGTATGCAACCAACAAACTACAATACATTTTCATTAAGTTCCAATTGTATAAATCTTATTGTCTCATATTAAAATGACAAAATGATTATATATTGTTATTTGTAAAGTCGAATTATATTAAATTTAAGGTGGATAGCATTGTTAGCCAGCTAATAGCGGATCTAGTAAGAGTATGTATAAGGATTTATAATGCTTACCTTAATAGAAACATATACCAAAACATTTTACATTTAAAATTATATTTAAAAATAAAACCAAGTGTATCATTTATTGTACGTACATAATATCTTTTTGGATAGTAATGTTATGTTAATGGATAATGGTGACATAAATTAAACCAACCGAAAAGATAATTTAAAAAAGTATTAGACTACTAAACTATGATTTTAATATCGTATTTATACAAACAATCTCCTCAAACTAATTATTAGTTGTATTAGTATAGGTAAATAACTTATGATGTGTACATAAACAATCAAATTAAAACATTACATTCTTTTCCAAACCAAACGTATGTTAAAGATGTTAATTATTAGAATTATTAAAAGAACCTCGGAAGTAATAATGTGCGTTAACGCATTCTCAATATTAATATATTACAGAGAGACGCCTATAGTGATCAATTCATCCGATCGAAAATGATGGTAATTATGAGACGACGAACACTTTTTACTACAAAAGTCTATATCTGTGTCGTATTACAATTGGGATCTTAGAAACATATGAGGCTCTTTTCATACAGAGAAGGGATTTATATCCTTATATTGGAGTGTTTATGCCATGGATACAGCTTTTTTTCCATCATAGCATAGACATTTTATATACCTCGAATTGATTTATTCAGTGTTTGATCTGCTAAAAATGTTTTCGTAGTAAATTGAATCAATAAATGAAAGCAAATATTAATGGTTGATACAATTGTATATGATAAAATACGATACATTTTTGTAAAGTAATACGTATTTTTGTAGAAACCCTTTTTTATTAACAACATATAAAAAACGCATTGTTTAAATTTAGAATGTTTAACAACAGTGATTGCTAGGATATTGTAACATGTAAATTCTTATTGTATTATATGTACATATATTTAATCATATTGTTTTACAATTACATAATGCACATACATTTTTGATTGCAAAAATTATCAATCGTCACCACTAAGTGTTTTGAAAATCTGATGACTGTATACATATATATCAAATAATGTTCATAATAATAATAATATATACAAATGAATTTTTATAGGATTTAACCTTTTAATGACGGTATTACAATCTCGAAAAGTCAAACCCACTTTGAATTGTTAATTCAATTATATTTTAATACTTTCAATACTTACTATAACAGAGAAAGTATTTTATTAAATGCTAAAATAATACACAGTATAATAATTTATATTTTGTGTAAAGTTACACCTACAAATTACTAGGACCAATATTTTAACATAAAATCTAGATATATAGCTGCAAAATAGTTAAATAAAGCATAATTATTCCTAAATAGAAAAGCTTTTACTGCTATTGGAAAACAACGGTTTCAGCCCAAACAATATTATAACTTTAAGCAAGTTATTTTAACACGATAACTTATCAATACAGGTTTGTGTCTATAAATAAAGTTAGATAATCTAATAGATCATTATTAATATATTTTTGAGTAATGCGATTTTGCGATTCATTTTCATAAAGTTAAACCTTATTCCATATAAATATCGGATTTACTTAATCGTCATACAATTTTCCAAATAACTAACTTAAATAAGAAGTAAATAATTATATAAAATTTATGAAACATATAATATATACAATGTATATAAGCTGCAAATATTAGATGAACTGCATCCATATCACTGTTTGTTAATATTTATAAACGAAAATGTGATAATTAAATGTTTATAATAAAAGCCTCGTCTTTATAATTGATAGGACAATTTAGGGTCTCCATCTATCATTCAGATAAATGGCTTTCTCTTATATCGTGATATTAATGCTTCCTAAGAGCCATCCAGCAAATGTCATTAATCACATGTGGCTCCTTGGGATGTTCTTGTAGTCTTGCCTAGGTTTAAGTGGCTTTAAAGATCAGTTTGATAATGATTTACCTTTGAAATATATTGTTTATTCGTTATAATAACATTCACGCTGTAAGGTTGTGCATACATTATATGTATAAAATATATTAGACACTCAAGAAACATTGATTTAAAACTAAAAACAATTTGCCAATATTTGTGTTGAATTTATCACACATTTTATTATTTATATTATATCTATTAATTCATGTATACACACATAAGTGTCAATAATTCAAATATAGAAAGTTAAAAAAGTTAAAATGCATAGTTTTATTTGAAATTTCAAAAATATAACCTATAAGGATATATTTTGTAATATATGCGATTAGTTATTCATGCTAATAAACTAAAAAGTGGACTTTACTCTGGAAAGTTGTAAAAAATTAATATTTGGTCAAATAAAGCATACTTGCTGCTCGCTTGTTTGGATGAATTCAAATTAGTCTTGCGTTGTGTTGCAAATATATATACAACTGCTAGGAAGGGGATGATATAAGACAACAAACACAAAATAATGTTAGTTTTCATTTTAATTCCGCACCGCACATAAAATGCATTATTTTATATTCCTTATATATTACGTATATCATATATATGTATAGGTCTTCTAATAGTTTGGAGCGAGTTTTGTGAACAAATTATCAAATTGAGAATATTATTATTTACTTCCAGTTTGTCGAGGAAAAGTGGAATTTTCTTAAGCTTACGGATTCCTATTGTAATAAAATAATAATTTAACATGATTAAAATTAATAAATAGAAAGAATAATTTACAATAAATATAACCGTGAGGTTTTGTAAAAAGTGAAGTTTATAATAGCTAGCTACCAAATATATTAAATACATGTTTTACACGTTAATAATAGCTCCAAATATATATACTTGTAATAAAATATCTCATTAGTGGTAGCCTGAGAGTAACAAGCAACAAGTAAATATATATATGTAAACTGTGTGTAACACAAATGGCAAACATTTGAAGATGCAATTTAATATAATTTTAAAATTAAAAAATGCCACAAATTTTAAATTAAATGTAGAAATATTTTTTAGTTGAAATCATACATATATTGTTAATATTATAAATTTTATATAAAACAGTGTGCAAGGCAATAGGTTTAAAAAATAGATTAAAAGTAACAAGATAAATTTATGTTATCAAATGGCAATCTTTAAGTTAGAGCTTATTCGTAACGTTAAACAAATGGTGGGATAAATTTTAACAAATAATTTATGTAACTAAATTTGCAATGTGCTTTTTAATTTCACCAGTTTTTTATTTTGAATACAAAAGTTTAAATTATATGTATACTGCAAGAAATACATAAACACATATAGATATCTGACGGAGTCGATATGATATGCACAAATGAAATAATAAAATTAGTCTAAACAGAGAAATTAAGCAATAATAATAGAACATAAATTGTATTTAACGGCTTAAAGTTATACACTTAAATTATCAAAATTTACTAATTTGCTAATTTACTATAAGGCATATTATCAAAGAAACTATCTCAATATTCATTTAAATAGTTATAAGCTGGTTCATAATATGGGAACATATTTAACTGAAATGCAAGCTTGAACATTTGTAGTTCAACATTGTGTTTTATATACTCATATTTATGATTTATTAAATAGTTCTATTATCTGCATAAAATAAATAATAAAAACTGTACATGAATTTTTTAAATTTATAATATTAACGTTAACACCATAAAATAAACAAAATGTACTTTATTATTTTTGAATTGCCAGAAACATAAACTGCCATTTGCTGATAATCATTTCATTTTGTTTTTGAAGAATTTTCGATTAGCTTCATTGCAATAAAATAGCCCATTTATAAACTACTCTAAAAGTAAATGACACTATTCATATGTATATATTTATTTATTACTATTAAAAAAATTGAATGAAAATTATATTTATTGAAAATCACACAAAAAACAATGCTATCAACAAGCTTAGATTATTTCGTTTTTCTCTTCCTTAAATTACATTGAAAAGTGCAAAAATTCATTAATTGTTATTAAATAACCTAGCCAGGTAATATTTATTGCTTTTTATAATACTAAAACAAGTAAAGTATATTTGAAGTGATAAATAAACAAGATAAAACTTAAATTTTAAAGTATGCGTTAAAAAAATTGGAACAGACATACTTCAAAGAATGGAAAACTAGGAACTAGCTAGATATAGTGTTGATTTTAATATGTGTAGTCAACTTGTTTCATACTATAGCAAGAAGATGACTGAATGGGAGGGCATTGAGAGGCGAAGAGGCTGAGTGGGTTAAAGTGTGAGACTAACTACACTACCGATGGGTTCCATTAGACTAGGAAGTATTTAATTGTGCCTATCTATTATGAAGTCAGGCTCTAAGGTTGATGGAGCCCTTGAGCCGAAAGTGTAGTCACTTCCGGGCAGTTTAAGAAATCGAGTGAGAAGAGAAGAGAGGGAAGGTTATACAAAGAAGAACGCGACTTGCGATCAAATATTTTGATTTCGGGCAACTTCAGATTGATCAGGTGTACACAAGCATACAATATACGGCAGTAAGTCAACAAGATTAACAATTAAGCAGTAGAACTCAAGATAATGATTTTTTTATTTTTACCAGGTGTATATTTTGATTAGCATTGCCCGTCAGTTAACCCCCTGATATCGTATATGTAGACTCTTAATCTCCGACATTGCGCTTATTTGAGGAAGTGACCGTTCATCGTTTAGATTTACACAACATTTCCTCAAAAGAAGTGAGGAACTTCCAACCAACCAACCTACTTCATGGTAGCAATAGTGGAAATATGCAGCAAATATCTGATTTGGTGTCAAATCAAATCCCCAGATAAACGTCTAAACACAGAACACTACAGTGATATTAAATTAAAACTATTTTGTTCTCTAAGTTTAAAGTGAAAAACAAAACACTTAGTAAGGAATTTATAAAGTAATTATGTAGTATAAATCACTGAGTAAATTATTAGATATTTTGTGATACACTTCAATTTTATACAGTATTTACTATTTTATACCAGAAACAAGAAGCAAATCAATTTAAAGAATCTCACCCTTTTTCACCACTTCTTTAAGTATAATTAATGCTGAATTATTTTTGTACATGTTTACATAACTAAAAATATAATTTCTTTTAAATAAAATAAAAAATACAGATTTAAATGTTTCTTTAAGGGATTAGAAAACATTTCAACTTATCTGATTAATAATAATAATAGGCACAATTCATTTTTCTTTAAGAAAAATATGTTGTTATTTTACATTTTATTTTCAAACAAATTAGTAAAATTAAGCAACCATGCATAGTATTGAAAGTATAGATTTTCATTATATATTACAAGTTTAATTACACCTGTATAGTAAAAAAACTATATATATATACTTAGATGTAATCAAAATATAATGAACACAATTTAAAATTTACGTAAATATTAGTTGTACTGCATTTGGTAGAGTTCCGAACTTTTACTACATAATAACCCCCATACACCTGTGTTCACACAAAATTGACTGTTTAGCTATTCAAGTAATTCTTAATAAAACATATTAAAACATACGAATATAATAGAAAGAGTATAATATACTGAAAAATTCAAACGCGTCACATATTTATTAGAGATTACGGCTATATCTTTGAGTCATTTTTATACAACATAGTCAAAAACATTAATATTAATTTATATTTATATATATCATTTAATATTTATAGCTAAATATTGCCGGAATCTAGAAATTGTTACACATAAATTATAAAATTTGCTAATTTTTTCACCAATCTACCTATGTACAAAACAGTAGATTACATAAAGTTAGTTTGATTTATTCAAACTGATATTCTGAATAAAGACTCGATAAATAATTCTCCTTGTAAATAATAAGTAGGTGACTTAGAAGCTGCAGTTTCTCCAAACAAGGAGATTTCTTGAGCCTCGAGTTATCCAGCAGTCGGTGATCATCTTTTCCGGCCTGTCATATAAAACTTTTTTTTCACCAGAAAAGCCCACCTTGGCGGCGCTAAAAGAGACCTCCTCAAAGCTTCCCTCCTTCCATGCGCGATATTAAGGGAACATTCCCTTTGTCTACTTGATATACACGATTCCGAAGAATTCGATGTCTTGTCAAATAGTCGTGTTCGGATATCCTCTGTTTCCCTTCTTTGCAGTTGAAATTTCCAACTTTAAAATCGGTACAATTTAAAGACTTCTTACTGTTAGATGCGCCGAATGATTCGAAAATTGAAGCATGAATCAAAGAATAATAATTTGATCTCTTGATCCCAAATTAGTGATAAATACTGCATACGCCCTATTCTGACTATGTATCTCAAGATCGATCAGGTTCAACAAATTAGTTATAGTTACCGTTATAAGAGAGTTTATCGAAGAAAGGATCCTATTTCTATTTTTACTGTTTGGAATAGGCTAATTTATACAATACTAATAAAATAATTTACAATAATCAATTGTAATGAGACACTATAACATTAATAAAAACGATAAATTAATGCATCTCGCTATTTCAAACATTTTTACTATCTACAATAAAAGTAAAGTACCTACATATCATAACTGTTGTATTTCATAAGTTGTAAATATATCAACTCAATAATAATTCTGCTTTAAAAACAAATATAGTTTGGTATACCCAACACTTACCTACTAAGCAAATCGCAAAGGTTCGTAAGTATTTTGAAAGAAAAAAAAATCTATCGATTAAAACAAATATAATTTGATATTACACTTAGTAAGCAAATTGCAAAGATTAGTAAAAATGTTGATGGAAGAAAGATGTATTTATTGATTATACAAATATTTACTTATTTGAAAAGTTTAATGTGATATGCAGTGAAGTATATATGTATATATATATATATATACGATTCAATATTTTATTATGAACTGATCAAAAATGAACTGAACTATTTTTCAATAAATAGATATTTTTTCTCAACATAGATAAATATTTATAAAATAAAATAAACTTTTTATGGCTTAATAAATAATTGCTAGTTCGTCGGAGATCATATGTCTTTGCACAGACAGGTGCGAAGAAATGGCTGCTCTCATCATCAGCCTCTGACAGATCAATTTTGATCAACACTTAAATTAAAAATCGTAAGCCTCATTATATACATTTAAAAATATATTTCATTAACTATTTTGTAGTTATTAACGTAAACAATTAATGTAATTTAACGATAATCTAAATGTAGGCAATTTTCGACGGAAATATATCGATTACTTTTTACACTTCATATAACTCAAAATGTATTGATCAATTTTAATCTTCCTTATTTGATCGATTCATCAAAAACATAAATATATTTAATCCTCCAACAAATATAATATTTTAGGCATTATTCGCATAAATTAGAAATTTGTTTTAATCGGTAAAACTAATAAATGTACATAAATCATTTTAAATCTATTTTGTAATAATGTCACATATATCTTTTCTCTGTATCTTCATTGGATTGGGCTTAAGTTATTTTATTAACAATTCTAATCTATTAATCAATAATAATTAATTTTTAATTTAAATGCTGAAGAATATAAAGTAAAAAATGTTTTCTATTTCACAAAAAACTTAACGAAAATATATTTAAAAAAAATGAGCTTTACAATGAAAAGAATTCATACAATTTACCTAAACTCCATATGTATGACAAAAAGTTGTCTTAATTCAGTTAAGTCAGAATAGAAAACCGTGCAAGAACCAAGTAGGCAGCTCCGTAAATGATGAATGGGTGTTGACATAGGAGAATTAGCGAGCGATAATAATATCCGTAAATAACAATAGCTTAAATATCCGTATTGTAGATTTCGAGTATATAATACGTAAACATATTTATTTATATAAATATACGTATAAATGTAGGTTTAATGAAAGATTTAACGATGGAAACTGATCCAATATTAAATCTACTTATTTTGGTTTCTACGACGAATATTTGAGTGCATAAAATTAATTGGAGCCTGTATAAAAATATGTCTATTAGTATTTAATATAATATTGCATATAAAAACAAAACAAATATATGTTAGCACTAATTATTTGTATACGGCAATACATTTGGTAAACATATAAATTAAGGACATTTTAAAATCTAAATATTTGTGCACAATGCCAAATTGCATGAATATTCTGTTTGTTTTGCATTGATAGATGTCAATCTTCACACACTACTCTAAGGACAGGTAATTTTCTACCCGGTTTAAGTTGTCCTTTTCTTTAATTTCAGTTTAAGAAACATTTCCCTTGAAATTAGACTAGCTGGTACAAAATCTTCAAAGTGCATATATATATATGTATATTGATATCATGCACTGTCAAAATAATTGCTAAACTTGAGATTAATTTAATTTTTAACAAGGCGGCTTGAAGTATTGGGAAATTATATTCTCTATACAACGAAACTGATAAAAGCCAATATTTTTGTACAAATTGGATTTTGGGATTCGTAATTTAAAATCAGTACGTGATTTTAAATAAATAGGAAAATGAAAAGTTCTTTGAACTTATCATATTCTGCGCTGTAAATTGGGTTTAAGCAAGTCAAATAAATGAATTTTTAATAATTTTCTTAATTCTATGTATGATTGTAAAATATTAAGCTTACAATTGTCTATAAAAATAAATAATAGCATTATAATGCAAAACATAAATTTAAAAAAATATGACGTTAGAAGATTAATACGTATTTCAAGAAAAACAGTTAGAAAAATTGTATATTCTGCTCAAAAGATAAAATGTAAAAAAGTTCAAATATATAAAACAATATATAAAACTACTGCAAACAATGTAAATTAAATCAAGAAGAAAGAGACATAGCCACAGATAAAAAAAATATTAAAACGTTATATATATTATGTTATAGTATTTTATATATAAAGCAACAGACAAGTCAAATATTGAAGTTTTTTGTGATGTAATAAACAGAATTTATATGATCAAAGATAGAATTGATTGAAATAGTTTATAATTTGTTTTAAATAGGATTATATTGAAATTTCGAGAACAATCGTTTTCATTACCATTTCAATAAAATAGTTTCATATCAATTATAATTATATTTATAGTTAAATTTCCTCGAAATGTTAATAAATAAAAATTGTTTCCATTTTTGTAATCCATTTGTAATCCAGGTAGTTACAATAAATATAAACAATGAAATACTAAATTAATGAGAAACAACAAACACAATATATCACAATTTCCAATTAGTTTTATTGTACATTTATGACATTTAAAGAAAATAATAATATGCTACCGAAATGTACACATTTCAGATTTTCAAAAGATTTCAAAGTTCAATTATATTAATGTCAAATAATCTATATTATTATTGCAGTATTACTGTAATTGAGGCATAAATAATACATATAACTCCTAAGAATATTTATTACATATAATAAAAACCTACAGAGTAATTCATAGCATTCATTTTTACTATTAAGCCTATTTAATACCATAATTGTAAACCTTCACATTTTAACGTATTATTTCTCAACAAAAGAAACGGATACTTAAAAAATAGAAGTGTTTCCATTTATAAAAGACCAGATAAACATTAATGTAAAGATTTTATTCATTTATTTGCCTATGACGTTAACTAAAATTAGAACTATAAGCTAAACAGATAATGACAACCTGCATAAGAATTGCAAAGAATTTGCACTACATTCAAAGCCATATTTCACAAGTAGGCACTTAACTCTTTTCTATGAAATAAAAAAGCGCACTGAGAGAGCAGTGCAAGTCACGATGCGATTTAATACATTTAATGCCTTATTTATTTCTTTAGAATATAATATTATTGTGAAAGTAGGAATAATTAAAGTTAAATTAACAATCTTATAATAAACATGCCGTGATATTATTTTATTTCAATTATACATATATATTTCCTTTACTCGTCGTATATTTAAACGTGGCAAATCAACAAATGTACGTTTAAATACGTATATATATATAAACAATATATTCTAATAATGAAATAAACATATTTTTTATATATACATATATAATGCCACATAATTTAGTTGATATATTAAGACAATTATAAATTAATTTTTATCACCTAACTCTTAAATAATTGTATACATACGTGTATATTGATATTTACGTAGTAACATTTAAACTAATAGTAATACATGTAATGTGTAATTTTATAGTTGTATATTCTTAACATTTTATGATTCTTTATCAATATTTGTACTATAGTTTTGATTTAATAAGAAATCCAGTTTATATATATACATATATATCCTTAATTTTTGTCCTTGTGTGCATTTATAAGGGGTTAGAATTCTGCAAATAATAAAAAAATTGAGTATATTTTAATAATTTATAGTTCAACAATTTTGAGAGTTTTGAAGGCCATCACGTGATTGTTGAACGCCCCATAGTCTCAATTTTGACAGATATACTACATATCCAGATAATACACCATCTAAATTTGGGTGGACTCTAACCAGCGCTGGAAGTCTCAACTAATAGTTAAGACACATATACATATCAATACAACAGAAACTTACTAATTGTAAAGGGAGATATCTGGAAGCCAGATCTTATTAGTAGGAATGTTGACGAAGGTGATGTTCTCAAATTGAGTTGGATCCCAGGTCAGATGGTAGTCCTTCCAGCGCTGAAGAAGAGGAGAAAACGAGAAAAAAATCAATACAATGCAAATTCAAATTTAATACGCTTTTAGTGAGAATAAATTAAATAGACATTGAAAATAAAAGTGTAATTTCAGATGATCTCTATTGGTAATAGCAGATTGTTTTAAAATGATGATACGTGTGCTATTTTGTTATATACATAATAGAAGGTTATATTTATGAAAATTGTGAATGAAATAAACAAATGAATGACTTCAAAATAAGACAAAAATTAAAATTAAACAGAACATTACATACGAGCTAATCCAATTTTTAATTATATATATATATATTATTAGCAAAAAGATAACAGATCTTCGGCATAAAACATTAAACTCAAAATTATATATTTAATTGTAAATTAAAAATTGGATTTAAAGGAATCTTGAAAAAGACAGGTAAATAAGTGTATTCTGTACTTACTGCTACATGCTATTCTAACTAAATATTGGATATATCTAAATACTTTACAGCAACGTCGATTTTGTTCATGCAATACCTACGAAATCTTTAATTTCAAAGAGATTAAGTTACATAGTCCGATAAGCCAAGCAATCTACTTATTTATAATTGTCAATTTTTGTTTCGGAAAAACAAAAAATGAGTAAAATCATATAAACTAAAATTTAATGCATTTTAAAAGTCCGTCCTTTTTGCCATGTTTTGGCTAGTTGATCCAAAGAGTCTGTCACAAAGAGTCTGTCACAAAGAGTCTGTCACAAAGAGTCTGCCACAGAGTCTGCCACAGAGTCTGTCACAAAGAGTCTGTCACAAAGAGTCTGCCACCGAGTCTGTCACAAAGAGTCTGTCACAAAGAGTCTGTCAAAGAGTCTGTCACAAAGAGTCTGTCAAAGAGTCTGTCACAAAGAGTCTGCCACAAAGAGTCTGTCACAGAGTCTGTCACAAAGAGTCTGTCACAAAGAGTCTGTCACAGAGTCTGTCACAAAGAGTCTGTCACAAAGAGTCTGCCACAAAGAGTCTGTCACAAAGAGTCTGCCACAGAGTCTGTCACAAAGAGTCTGCCACAAAGAGTCTGCCACAGAGTCTGTTACAAAGAGTCTGCCACAAAGAGTCTGTCACAGAGTCTGTCACAAAGAGTCTGTCACAAAGAGTCTGTCACAAAGAGTCTGTCACAAAGAGTCTGTCACAAAGAGTCTGTCACAGAGTCTATCACAAAGAGTCTGCAACAGAGTCTGTCACAAAGAGTCTGTCACAAAGAGTCTGTCACAAAGAGTCTGCCACAAAGAGTCTGTCACAAAGAGTCTGTCACAATCAGAAATTATACCGAAACAAAACTTAATCATTGTAAAATTAAATGTGTTATTAATTTGTGTTAGCTGAAAAACCACAATTGAGATGTATTCTTATACATTCAGTTATTAAACGAAAACGTTTAAGCGTGAGTGGCAGTAGTCGAAAATATACTATATTCTCATAACTAATACATTGCAGAAAATGTATATAATATGTATAAACCATAAATATTCATTTTCCTATATACAACCAAAACTGCTTATATGAGTAAATTTCTATGATATACAGAGTTGAGAATTAATTAATTAGAATTTTATTAATTACGAGAAACCCACTTCTTCCTATACAGAAGGCTCACTCTCTTGTCCTCGCGTCCGTCCGCATATTAACAACATATAACCGCAAATCAAACGGAAATTGAAAGAATCTATGCACTATAATGTATTATAAATTCTAGCTATCCATTTCTTAGCCAATAATTTGCAAAAGTAGAAAGGCATCTTTAATACAGTTTTCGCGCCTAAAGATATTTCTTTTTGCAATTTTTGCTCTAAATGCGCTGAATAGGAATTAAAATTTATGACTATAGTAAGAATTCATTTAAGCACAATAAACTATGTTGTAAATGAAACGGAACTAGCCTAGCAGATAAATCTTTACTATCTCTATAGGAATTGTGTATGTTCCCACATAATCTTTGCAGCTTGCATACTAAGAACATGTCATAGGAACATTTATACAGAAGTAGTATCCTATATATAATTATTATTAAATAGTACTAATTAAAGAAAAGATATTGAGAATATTTTCGGGAGTTGAAACTTTAAAGAAAATACTCGTTTTAATAATAACTGAAAATTAAATAGTACCGTTCTACTGTATATTGGTGATGAAAATTTACTAAATTTATATTGATTTAAAAATCTTAAAATAAATGTTTTAAATGTCCATAATTGCAATCTTAAATATTTATTTATTTTATTTATTTATCAATCACGTGCAGGACTGTGGTCGGTATTATCGCACCGCACAAACCAAATATACAATGTAAAAAAATATATAAAAATGGATAAATCACATGAAATGGATATTTAAAAAATATAATCTGAGAGTGATTTTTAAAGGAATCCAATCGAGTCATTTGGCAGATTGTTCCACAGAAGAGTGCTTCATGGGAAGAACGAGTTTTGATAAACTGATGTCCTAGTGTGAGGAATCAGGAGTCTTTGGGTATGGCTCGTGGCGGAATTTGATGCGTTAAGAAAATCACTCGCACGTACTTATAATGTATGTCAATTAGGTCATTTTGAATTTTGTATATCATTGACACCGATGCTAGACTTCGGCGATGTTCGAGCGTCTTCCATTTGAGGTTCGATAACATTTCTGTTACGCTGCTTAAACGAGGGTAATCTTCTGTGACAAACCTCGCTGCCCTCCTCTCAACTTTTTCTAACTGATTGATTCGTACTTTCGTGCGTGAAATGTTGTGGGTTGAATGTACGTCGAGTAGCATTTGGCCTTCACTGGTGGTGGGCAACCGTTAAGGTTTCGTCTAAGAAAGGCTAAAACAGAGTTTGCTTTCTTTTTTATGATATTGATGTGTTCTGTCGAGGTGAGCCTGTGGATTAGGGTTATGCCCAAGTATTTAGCAGACTTTACTTTGGTGAAGTATGTATTTAAATATTATGCCTTAGAAATAATTACTCAAGTTCATATCTCTAGAAATGAAATGAAAATGGATTTATAATCTACATAATAAAAATGAACACTTTATATTTTTTAACTAATTATATACATGTCATAATATTAAATATCTAATGATCTTTGAATGTAGATACATGGAATTCAATGTATAAGTCAGACAGACACAACTTTATGTTGAGGAATTATATGTAGATTACATAGATATATGATTATAGCATTTCAATGGACAGATTATTATTAATAATATAAACTTGGAACTTACATAAGTAACACTCTAGAAAAGTAAAATATAAAAATATAAAAGTAAAAGAATACCATATCTAAGAATCTCTTCTAAAACAGATCCTATAAAATTAATCAAAAACTATTTTAAACAAAACTAAATTTACTTTCATACATTTGCTATTCGGATAAATACATATATATATACCTATGTGTATATCGGATAAATGCTCGGATAATATTGATTTGGGCAGTGTCAGATAAATTATTAGATGTAAATAATGCTTTCCTGATTATGTTCATACTCTACAGATGAAACATGACACATCTGATTATTCCATTAATTAAGATTTATTTTATGCAAAAAGTTTTACGCAGCATTTTATTGAGACAAAACAGGTTGCTATGTTTATTATTGATTGTGGAAAATATAACAAAAATCAGATTTAAATGTCGCACTTATAACAAGATAAAATTGAACAATAAAAACTTCAAATTTAGTAAACGAAAATTAATAAAGTTTTAAACATAGATAAACTAAAATATCTAACATAATATATGTTATAGCGGAAATAGAACTCTCTTTTGATTATCTGCACAAAATATTTACTTATCAACCAAAACCTTTTTAATTTTCCAAATATACATTTTATACATTGTTATTACAAACATCAATTTTTATTATATAGACACCATGCAAGAATAGAAAATATACTCTGGTATAATTGGTACAGCGCTGCATTAGCATCCAATGTATTCAAAATGTAACCTTATTCCTTTATAAAGTCTTAAATTGATGTAGACAAATAACATATACACGATGAATTAATACCAAAGTGGAAAATGTTTTAAAATTCTAAAATCACGTAAAATGTATCTCTGTGTGTGTATATGCATAGATTTAACTTAAAAGGTTGAATGTTTTTGTGGTGTTAGATATTTTTTGTGGATGTTAGACTAATAGAGTTACGGAAACACATTTAGTTATGCTTTATAAATGCGATGTAAAGTTGTGACGACACAAAAGAGAATAAAAGTAATAAAATACTCATCTGTATCGAAAAGCAGGCCAAAATAATAATTCTATTTTATATGTAATTCCACCGTAAAAAGTGTCTTCATTTAAAAAGGAAACGCATATTTTTAAAATCTGAATTTATTGCGGATTTATTTTTAATTGTAATAAAGCTAATTTGCACATTGGTATTTTACAGAAACACATTTTTTTAGAGCTAAAACAAAGCTATTTTTCCGTGTGTAAGCAATAAAGTAGTCAATTTAAGTTATTTAAACTGAAAAGGAGAAAGTATTTATTGGTGTTTTGTATGTTAATAAAAAAAACACCACGCCTTTTATCCTTTTAATTTGAACATAACAAGAAGAACAAACATGTATTGATAACATTTAGAAATATAGTACAAAAAGCACAACTAATATTCAAAGTTCTAGCGAGACATGAGCTGGATTCACAGGATTTAAAGTTTTAAAGGCGAATTGTTTGTTTTTTGCTATGAAATAGTCATAGTTCAAAAATCAACTGAGAATATTTAAGCATATTACACAAATAAATTACTGCTTTGAGTTGAATATAATAGGGTTGTCATTTCTTTGTTCTTATCTACGGGCATGGTAGTTCTAATTATTAATATATACAATGGTTTTCTTAAATAAAATATATAAAATAGATCTTTTCGATAGTGGAGTAATTGATTGAAACAGAGGAAGAAGTGCTTAATTTATTTGTTAATAACCAGCTAAACAAAGCTTTATTATACATGACGTGCAAATCACGCTTTTAATATTTGTGTTAGTTTAAAAGCATAAATTACACAAAGTAATAGTACATATTTACATCAATAAAAAAAGTAAATCTATATCACAAATTGTAGAAAATGTTTTATAAATTATATTTTGTTGGTTTTTTGTCCATGTAAATATTTATAAATAAGAAACATTAATATAATATGCAACCCTAAAGTTAAAAACAGAATACATGTTATATAATGTTGTTTAGACTAATTTGATTATATCATCTTTCATATTTATAATAAAAAAAGTATACACCATTATTCAAAGTGAAAACATGTGTAATATAGAAATCCAGAATATATGACACTTTGGTAGAGATTTCTTGAAAAATCATCAGGGTAGTTTGTCAAAACTGTTTACTGTACCTGAATATATTTCCCCGAAAATGTCAAGTTCTGACAGCATCAAATTTTAAATATAAACAGAGTATTCCTTTTACTATTTTAAAATACACATTAGTATTAATATATATAGTATTACACAAACACATATATTTCACATAATTTGGAATTAGATAAATGGGACAAGATTACGAAGCACTATTCCTTGATAATTAATGCCACAATATTTAACTTGCATTTTATCGACAGAATTATTGCTATGATTTTATGATATTTATGATATTACGAATAAAATAATATATAAAAATTCATTCATAAAAAGTATATTATAAAGAAATATATGTATAAGCTGTAGCGATTAAGAGAAGATGTAGGAAAATAATAAATATGCTGTAATAGGATATTTGGATAAAAACGACGAGTACTTACTCATAAATATAAAATATTTACGCAAAATATAAAAACGGATGTATATTTAAAAAAAAAATTGATATTATACCACAATGATATTAATAAAGGTGCTTATTGCAAAGTTTTATACTTCGTACTTCTGAAATAAAGCTCATGGAAAGTGATTCATATCAAAATATAGCTTGCTTTATCTCACAATAGTATCATTATACATTTTGATTTTGAATTGTACAATATAGGAAACAATGGTTTTAGGTTTTGAATTTTAGAGCAAGATGAAACAGAAGTAAAAGAAAAATATATAAATAAATAAATCCTGCTAAGGAAATATTGTTTAGAAAGCTATACAAGATTGAAATGTTATTCATAATTGAAAATTATATTAATTTGTAAAAAATATAAAATTATATAAATGATTCACATATTACTCTAGCTTATATTAACAATTCTTATGTTGAGGAGTTATATCCATAAAAATACTCGTATTGATAAAAATAAAAATCAATGAAATGAAATCATATATTTAACTAATCTATGTTATAATTATAGTTATTGAAATGATTAATATTTCCAAGAATGACTTGCCTCCAAGTCTTCACAGCTCACAACATTAGAGCCAATTTATAGAGTCTGTGTAATTCGAGAGTGTATTATACCTACTCCGACAGTATACACGTCTTGTTTTTACCAACAAGTCTAACAAGTTATCATCCAGTTTTAAAAGAAACATTACCGTATAGAAGAAGGTGGATCGTATGTACAGCCACAGAGTAATTAAGAAGCTTTGTTGAAGTGGTTAGGCATTGTAATGGAGGCATAAAATCGATTTATCAGTACAAACTTTATGAGGATTCAATACAGCGAACAATTGTAAAAATTATGATGTACTAGTACATCATAATTTTTACAATTGTTCGCTTGTATAATTTCATAGATATTTCAATTGTACATATGTCATAATTAAAAAAATATTATGAATTTAATTCATAATGATTATTAAAGCGTGTTTGAAAAAGTAATTTAGTGCATGATATTAATAATTTAATTACATTTATCATTAGTACCTATTAAATACATTTTACTAATAATTCGATTTCTTATTGTATCTAGTAGATTGTAAGTTATTTGTAAATGTTTCAAGTCCTTAAACTTTTTATAAGCTCAAGAACAACTTTATTTTCAATTACACATAAACGAATATATTAATTTATACCTTTAAATTAGTATTATAATTAATTCTTAAAATTATATTCCTACTTTCTTTGTTGAGTTTACTGATAAATAAAAAGAAAAATTAAAGAAAATTAACTTTTAGGTGAATACCAACAAAATGTCTACAAATTTGAAAACACAAAAAATCGTACGAATTGTGTAATATTTTATAATACATACACTTCATGACAGTTGAGACTACTGTAGTATCAGAATTAATAAATAACACAATGTCTGAATCCCAGAGCTTCAGATATATTATCTCTCGTATTGGTTTCGTTGATCTGCTGACACACAGGCGTACAGCAATTAATAAAGGACATTTTCTATTAAAACATTTTTTTTCACTTATAATAAATATACAGTAAATTTATCATATAATATATCTAAATTTCCAAAACATTTCCATAGAGACGTAAATTTATATTATATATTTACATTAACTGTGAGACTATATATATAAATTTAACCCATATTTCCAAAAAATCTTATCTATGATTTCTACAACATTTGCTTAATGATATTTAAGATTTCAAAAATAAACATGTATTGAATCAAAATGAATAAAGCTTTTGTAAATTAATATTGGAGAATAGGATATCATTTACTAGAACTCAAAGCACGTAATCGTTACTGCTTTTGTAATCGATATTCGGTTCCCTTATTCAAAAAGAATTTGAAAATGTAATAATTACTAGAGAAGGTCAAGTGGGCGTTATCCCCTTCCAAACCATAAAACAACATGTATTATAGAAAGTGAACTCCAATTTTTTAAATAAAAATATATAATATTTGACAATTTTTCAAATAAAAATATATAATATTTGACAATTTTTTAAATAAAAATATATAATATTTGACAATTTTTCAAATAAAAATATATAATATTTGACAATTTTTCAAATAAAAATATATAATATTTGACAATTTTTCAAATCAAAAACTGAAATATAATCATTCAAGTTTCTTTACTTTCAAATGTTAACATTAAAGTTTAGAAATATTTACTTTGCAAAATAATCTGATTGAATTCTTAGTTATTAGCTACTAGTAGTATAGTAAATACTACATTGCCAGCTATATTGATCAAATATCACTTAAAATATGAAGTTCTTTTACCTGTAATAATATTGTCTTATAATAAGTATTAATGATCTGTTTAATATTAATTAAATTTATAAACTAGTACGTCAACTGAATGAAACAAAAAATGCATATACTTTTTAATAAACAGAACATTAGAATGCAAAAATATAGTAATTACTAACAAATAATTATGCTAAATGAGTTATAGTGAATAAATTATTGATAATGTTGAAAAGAATAAAAGGCAAAATGATTATTACAACAGTAAAGATAAACAACGAGATAGATGCAATATCAATCGAAGTACGAATGAATTATAAGCTGTACAAAAACGAATTAATTGAAAATTATTTTTATTCAACGTTTAGATTAATGCAAAACTTAATAATTTAAAGAATAAATTTAATTAATTAAAATTTTTCTTGATATATCAAAGATAAAATTCTTCTTTCAAATGTATGAAATATTAATAGTAGGTACTGTAATTAATTGTAATGAATATTGCTAACTGTAGGTTAAAAATATACATAATACCTTGATATTTATGCATAAAATTTTTATATTGCATTTCTATTTTATTCATACCGCTTTTTTACTATAAAAATGTTATTATTTACAGTTAAAATATATAGGAATAGATTCACGTATACTTTAACATACAAAATAATATATATCAATTTACAAACTTACTACAGAAATTTAGTTACAAAATTAAGCATTTATAAAATAAATGTATTTATTCCGATAAGAAAAATATTAAATATTTCTCTGTGAATTTCTTAATAAAAATATATATTTCATATTTCAATTATGTAGAAATTTTAAATATATATAATGGTAGTGGTAATAATACTAGCTATATGAAATTATTTGAAGCGAGAATTAAGCTTTTATCCATGTGTAAAAACCTACTTTATTCTGATTTCCTCAAATGTAAATGGTCCCCGATTAGAGGAAATACTTACATAGAGAGAGCGAACACTAGTGGTCAAAACCTGGTCCATTTCATTGAGGTCAAGGATCTGGATGAGATCAAGACCAAACTCTACGGTGATCTGTTGGACTGATTGGTTGACATTTAAGTGCTTGATGGGGGTGATATCGTCTACTACGGGCCGAGACCGCATGTCATAGTCCTCGAGGATGTGTTTAATGAGTGTCTTCTCGGTCCAACCTTCACTTGGATCGTAGGTCGTTCCATAGGTACCGGTAAGGCTGCCCCCTAATGCCGAGATCACTACTGATATGAGAAAGGTAAAAGGGCATAACATCGATAATAACATTTTATTAAGCTGCTAACGTTTACATTTTTGTTCTTAAGGGATGTACAAATTTATTTTGATCTCTCGTCAGTAAATGTGTCTCTCAAATGTATTTCAAACAAAATGGCGAATCTTAAATTCTGATCAATACTTTGAAATTTACTCATAATTTGTATGCTTTTAAACGTAGATGTTTAACTTTACGGTGACCAAGTTATTTTAAATGTAAAATAAAATAAAATGAATTGACAAGCAACAACATACAATTTGTTTACATTGAATATTTAAGAGTTAATGTTTTCTATATTGTTATGTTATAATCAATAATATGTTGTATATATTTTCTTTGTCTAAGGTTATCCGTTAATATGTTAAATTGATTGAGGACTTAAAAACAGTTTCGCGTCATTATATACAAATAATTCATAAAGCATGAGTCACCATGAGTCTTGTTTTAAGATAATACAATTAACACATTATTATTCTGTTGTATGTATGTATATATCAATAAACTTTTAATGTCAACTGTAAATTACGTTGAACAATCTGTCAGTATTTCAGACATTTACTCAAACAGACTTCATGATAAATTTCAAATATCATAACCCAAGTTAAGTGTTCATATTAGGTGCATAGAATGGAAAAAAAATAATATTAAATACGACTAATATACGAAATAAGCAATTAATTCTGATTACCAAATATATATATAAGTACACACCTATACGAGCATGTAAAACTTGTTTAAGTAAACATTATTGAAAAGTTGTTAAGCTCGAAATGTTTTGAAAGATGTATTAACGACCATTTTAGAATATTTTTACATATATATCTTTTTAATATATTTAATTTTTGTTAGAAAAATATCAAGTAGATTATAAGATTACACAAAACATTTAAAGAGTGATAACATTCTTTTGTTTTATTTAGTTTATAATTACGCAATAACTATGTTACAACTATGTTTAATATATTTTCATAGAGAAAATATTTGCGAGTTATTCACATAGTTACATTATATTAATTCGATTAAAGTATGTAATTGAAAAATTATTTTAAGTCACATAATAGCTAAATTTAAAAAATTGTTTGTTTCTAATAAGTTTAATTGTGTAATATACATTTAGTGAAATATGTAAAGCAAAATTAGTTTAAATCTAATTGAACAGCATATTATAAATGTATAAACTTGTTAGTCTCAGCAATTTTAATTGCAGTGTCGCTTTAGTTTGTTCAGACTTTAAGTTAAATATCTGTATGTATACATAAATATCTATATTAATTCGCTAATTAAGAGCCGAAATTGGTTTTGTATATTAATATTTCCAATTGCCTCGTACTGCAACAAGTTAGTATTTTCAATATAGGCTAGAGTCTAGTGTAGGCTATAATCTTACGTTTTCAAATACATACACTTGAAATTGAGGTGCAAATTAATTGGGTTCAAATGGAGTCTAATATATAAATAAAATAATCTTAAGTCGTAAAACACTGATAAATAGTTGACGTTTCTTAGCTTTGCTATCGCGGTAGATTTACGAATCAATAAAAGTTAACAATATACATTATAATGCTTTTGATAAGTCGAATTATTGAATTTAAAAACATTCTACGAGCCCAACCTTCTATCTGCATACATATTAGTACTTTGTTAAAAATAGTAAATACTTATGAGAGATAATATTTTACGTAACTGAAAAGATATATTTCACAATTTATAAAATGTTACATACTACATATAAAGCAATTGAGCAAAAAGCTGATAAAAGTGACAATAAAATATTGTCATGAAAACAGTTTAAGGTCAAAATACATAAACTTTATTGAACAATTGGCATACGTTTATTGCTCTCTTGTTTGTTTCTCTGGAGAGACGGTTTTGCTACCTATACCTTCTTAGTTGGCAATTGATAATACAATACTAATCAATTTATTTAAACACTGCGTTCAAGTAAACAAACCTAAGGTCAGATCATTTGTAATCCGGAAACTAAGCGCAAATTGAACTCAAAGAAAATGCACACATGGTACATATTAAGATATCTACGTATATATCGATTGATTAATGTTGAAATCAGATTTTTACTAATATTATTTTTCATAGTTTTTATAGAGTGAATATTTCGCAAACAAGAATATTTTTATTAACTACATTTATAACTCATATCGAAATATGAATACTTTGAAATTAGGAATGTATTAACATTTATTTATATTTAAAAAATGCATATGAAGTATCCATACATTGAGATGACTTTATAATACCATTAATTATAGAAATTGTTCCCACACTCAAGGCAGTTCATGGAATAACTGTATGTTAAAAGTTAAAGTGGTTGACTTTATCGTTTATAATAAAAATTCCATGGGCCGATAAATTCTCTAATTTTATAAATTCGTTGGTATTGATTAAAGCAGTTAATATGGACTAATGTTGATTGCTAATCAAGTTAATACTTATTAATATTGACTACTAATTGATTATTCTCTGCTCAATGTTTCTTACTATTAAATCTGGATTAAATTGACTACTTAATAATCATGACTACTAATTGATTATTCTCTTTTCGATATTTCTTAATTATAATTCTGAATTAAAAGATAACAATTTGATCTTGGTTTTGTGATGACATTAATTCTGTCGCAATTTGTGATTATTTTCTTAATTATGTTTTCAAATGTTATTTGAAATCCCCTAGGACTTTCATATAAATAGCTGGGGTCAAGACGTTTTCTTGCTCCCCAAAAAGCCAACCACAGCGATTCGCCGTATTCGGTAAGATTTCATCTAATTCACTTATAGTTTAAATATGGAGATATTAAACAATTAAGGCTTGCTAGCTAATTATCATAAATTTGTTAATACATAATCAAATTAATAAACGCTTCAAAGTATTACATATATCAATTGTTTTCATTGCCTTGTTATAAATTGGTTGTAGATAGAAATCAGCGGTATATTTAGTGGAACTGTTATCCCAAATTTGATAACAAAATTATATATAATAACAAGTATTTATTTAAAATTTATTCTTATTATCTTACCATGATATGTTTCAATAAATATTTTCATATAATTATAACTGATACATTTTTAGAACTGTCTCATACAAATATTACCTACTAAAATATATTATAAAAAGGAAGTTTACTGCGATGCAATTTCGTTTGTTTAAGTTTCTATAAATCGATTAAGTGTGAAAAACGTACATTTTTAATTTGTATATACATAGTTAATAAACAGTTGAACTATTTTGTTAATATGTACACAAAATTGTTAAGTTTATTAAGAGTGAATAAATAAACATATAAATTGGATTTTCAACTGACCTCAATACTCTAAGTTTTTACTTAATGTGATAAAACTAAGTTTCTATTCCTTTTAATATAGTTACTGGTATATGAAAATAATTTGAACAGTAACACAGTAAAAAGAAATAATGTTGTTTTTGTACAATTTTTTTTTCATCTCTATGCCGATACTCACCTGTTTTGAAGACCAAACAATTTTTATCTTATTTGTACCTTATCTAACTAATCAATGTTACTCTATGTACATTAATATTTGGAGCGACTAGAATATTTCTTTTATTATATTCAACTATAAGGTTTTATACCTACGGCTTGTCTTTCATGATAAACCAAACATAATATTACAAAAAACATTGTATCTCTAAGATTTCTATTTGTCCAAGAAGTGTTATCTATTATATAACCACTTTACTCAATCTACTGTAGCGTTATAAATTGTATACAGTGCCGTTTTTATTTGATAACAGAAAACAGTAATCAACCATTAGAAATTTATAATTTACCCACATTCAATGGTGATCAACAAGGCCTGTTAACACTTAATTATTGTGTCACTCAAAAGAAAAGAGTGAAACAGTGCAGACAGATTTATTGGAACAATAATTGTATAAATGTATGTTGATAAATTTCAATAGAATGTTATACAAAAATATGTATTTAACAAATTATTATTATTACATATGTATTTATTGTTGTGACATAACTTTGTATATCAGACAAACACATTACAAGAACAATCGAATATTGCACTTAATTTCACAAGACATATTTTCACACCCTCCCAAATTAAAATCTAATAATAAAATATAAATGTTTTTATATAAATAAATGAAAATTACAAAATATAAAAATGAAAATGGATTTATGAAACAATCAAATCTGTTCTTACGAAAATACTAATTTATAAATCAAAATAAATGTTAATGCTAAACAAAAACTAGCAGCTAAATTTAGAATGATACACTTTTACAAAAAAGAAAATTATTTCAATATCCAAGCTGAATATTATCATTTCCTTTTTCAGGCCAAATGTGTCCACCGAGAACTTAAGAGATATGTTACTTTATAAAATAAATGAAAACTTTTAAAATAAGCCATAAATTATTTTTACTTATCCAAACCGTTAATTCAGAGACTACTCCACATGCGATTGAAGGTGAACAGCTGAGGAAATCAGATAACATTCTAGAGTTGAAATATAAAAGATTTTAAATCTATATCTTTAACAATATGCGTTGATGAGATTTTAATGCAAATTCATCCATAAAATTGCGACTTTTGTACCATCTTTTACTCCTAATCGATATTTTATTAAAAAACAACTAAAATCAATTATCTGCTTTAAAATCTAGTTATTATATGCAGATAAACACAAATTCAGAGAGTAATAACATTACTTGAGCCAGACTAAGATTATGTCTTATAATAAACTGACAAATAATTAATTAATAATCAATATTATTACTAATGAAACGGTATCGTAGCGAGTTCAACAGAACAGAGAATATCCCAATTTCTATGTATAATTCCTTGTAACATGATACTGATTTTTATTCGTTAAATTATTTAAATAACTTATTTATCCTTAAATATGAAAATAATACAATGGCTTATTATCATTTCAAATTATTGCACTTATAAAATTATTGATTGTACACATTTTATAAAATTTGGATATTATTATTCAAGAATCTAGCCCTTAATATCAAATTACATAAAACCTATTCCATGCCCAAAAATATAAATACAGATATGCATAAACTAAAAAGAAATATATATCCCTAAAAAAAATAATTTATAACATTTTGAAATTTGGATTTATACAAAACATTATTTAACATCTTAAAAATAAGTTTAAGACTTTATTTAAGATTCGTTTGTTGTATTAATGTTGTATAAAACACATTATTTTCTAATCCTATTTTTGTTTTCATCTGTTTTATATTATTTGTAAATAAGTATAAAGTTTTAATCAATTCATCAATTCATCAATTCATTAAAACATAAAAATTAGCTTTGCTTATGCTTTCAAAATAAGAACATACATTCATACAATGAGAGGTACCTATATTAAATATATATACTTTGAACTGTTTTAAAGAAACGTATTTTTTAAATGCATGTGAAATAATTCTGTAGAAAACTTTCTGAGGACATAAGAATGTTTTGAGCATGTTAACATAGAAAACTACAAATACGATATTATAATTAAAGCGAAATTTGGATTGCACCTATAAATATGTCTCGATGTTCACACTACATACAATGGTTAAATATAGAAACCTATGTGCTATGTTACAGTAGATGAATCTTTAGAAAACTCTTGAGCCGTAAGCCTTTAGAAAAGAGTTTGTCATAGATTCAGTAAGAATTTTATTGAATTGTAGAATTTTAAGCATGGTGTATTGATAAAGTACAGTGAGCTCATACTAGGTTGTATAATGAACAGATTAATGCACTGAATTGAATAGTAAAAGGTAGTCATTGGGGGTTGAAAATTAATTAGTGAGATATGTGAATAGAGAAAACTATCCCTCGAATCGATATACACGTTTCTAAATTTCAAAATACATAAATTATTTGCGTGCTTATTGAAAGAGACTGCACTAATGTAATTAAAATATTGCACATTTTAATTTATAAAAGCAATATTTAATAGAAATTTACAATGAACCATTAAATAAGCATTTTTTCTGGACAACCGCGTCTTCATATGTATATCTATATCATCTATCTATATATTTGATATTATGTAATAGTTTGACATTTTAATGCATCATTAAATTAATGTGCAAGTTTGACATTGAAATATAGTAATG
The DNA here is from genome assembly GCA_036023295.1 of Invenusta paracnida. Taxonomy (NCBI): domain Eukaryota; kingdom Metazoa; phylum Platyhelminthes; order Proseriata; family Coelogynoporidae; genus Invenusta; species Invenusta paracnida. Next base: position 134 of record JAYRBW010077695.1, on the reverse strand, counting down.
AAAGATAAAATTAAATAGTTTTAAAATATATTATAAAACTCCAGCCTATATTTATAGCGTGTTTGAAAATTTCGAATAAAAATCCATTTCTCGTAATAATTATTCGAAAGCATTTATTTTAAATCAATGTACAG
>JAYRBW010077694.1:0-76843 GCA_036023295.1 Invenusta paracnida | reverse complement strand
TACATACCTACAAACTTAGAGTTAAGCATAGAGGGCTAAGCGTCTACCTATATTATAGCAAGCAAGTTTAAGCGTGTAGGAGCATTTTATAGTGACACCACTCTTGTAGAGCCTTCAATTCAGTGTATCATCCCGGTCTACTATATAGATATCCATGTATATACAAATAGAGATACACTCCCCTGCTTTTAGATTTATATGACTGTATGAATTAAAACTATAATTTAAAGATATCAGAGTTAATTTGAACATTGTGTGAATTACAATATAGCAATGATACACGTTAAATGTTCCCATTCGATGTATTTTTTTTTATTTATGACAATTTGAAAACACACCCATTTGATTTTACAGAATTACAATAGGTCTGAATTTAATCTGTACAATTTTAGAATAATGGTGAAAGAAACAGCTTTTAACTAAAATATAAAAACGACCGATTACGTTAATGTAAAACGAAAATACATATTTATAATCATATACAAATAATTTCATTCACAAATGAAACGTATATGCGAGTCAAAAAATAAATATAAGATGGGAGAAAATAATAATACGAAGAAAAGAGAAAGAAGATTAATTAATTAATGCAATTTATTTGAACTGTTTATTATAGAAGGGAAACAGAAAGTTATCTGGTAATTAGGGGAAATATATCTTAATGATAAGGTTCCCACTATACTTTTTCCATGCATTATAACAATAACAAATTTACCAAATGTTTAAAAATATATGAAATTTAAGCTATACCTAATTGCAAAGAATCAAATTTAACATAATTTATTTATCGTAAAACATGCGTCAACTTTCTAATTAGTGTAACTGATGTAAATATAATACCAAATTAATATATTTTACAGTTTTTATATGAAAAATAGAATTATATAAGATTTGTTTTTATTTAAAAAATATTTAGATACGCAATATCAATAATATTCATAATAAAAATTGAAAATATTACTTTAAATACCTTTCAAAAATATTTGTCTAATACGACAGTAACTATACATGTGTAATCTTTTATATATTGCTTGTGAAATCTTCGGCGGTCAACATACAGATTATAATAATGTTATAGTCGAACTTTTATGAAATTATGCTATATTTCTATTATGTCTTTAGATATATTTCAAGCAAGACATCAACAAGCAAACGTTTAAACAGCTGAAGAACTACATAGAAGATCTCATTTATTTATCATCGTAAAAGATAAAAAAAGATATGGTGCTATCCTCAACACTTTTGGTTAAGGAACAGTATACAGGTAAAGAAATTACGAAACTAAAGGGACTCTTTCAGGTATTATTATTAAGCGTTTATTAAATGTAAGATAAACTTTTTTTGTGAAATTAATAGAGGTTTATAATTAAAAATCTCACTATGGTAATTAATCTTAATATATTTCATTTTAATATTCATAATAATAAGTATTTAAAACAATAACTATGTATACTACTTCAAAGTAGTAAAGAATAAATGTATATATTTTATTAAAATTTGGCAATAACACACACTTTAAGTATAGACTATGAAAATTTGTTTTATGTATATACTATATGGAAATATTAAAACATAAAATATGTTAGAAAATATACAACAAATATTTATATTAAAATAATCTAAAGTAAACTATTAATAATTTATGTACACAATTAAAATAATCAGGACGAAAATATCAGTCTAAATATATGTTAACTTGACAATTTAAAGATATAATTTATCAATGAATTATAGTCAGAAATAAACCAAACATATTCACACGACTACAGTCAGATATTATACATTCTTATTAAGAATATTGTATAACATTTAGCAAGTATTTTTTTGTATTTTATCATATTATATCGGTTTACAAAATGCATGGGGAATATTGGTATAAGTGAAGAAATAAGTAAAACTTGGCTGCAATTAGACACACGCGACGCAAATGTGGTATAACTCACAGGAAATTTACGACACCCCATTGATAGCTAGTGTATAACCTATTTAAAAAGTGTTGCTCTATTTAGACATTTGAATACATTCTATAGGTCGGTTAGTTTATTCTCGTATTGCCTGTTTCCAATACAAATCACTCAAAATATTTAACCAAGACTCCAAGCAAGAAATTCACAGGTCCTATGCAAAGTATCTGTGTTCTAGGTGTAAGTCAATTAGGGAAAGATTAGAACTAACATTTCCCTCTTAATTGGGCAAGTTATACATGACCTGCAACTGGAAGAAAACTTATCATCTAGCTCACAGTATGGTATAGTTTAGGTTATCGCAGATTGTGTACCCCTATAGGTGTATACAGAATCAATAGACTAAAAATATATGGATACATGATAATGCTATTACCTGGATAGTTAAACATTTCGATATTAATTTCGGAATTAAAATAGTAATTTTTGTGAATATATACATATTACTTAACACAGGGGACAGTAGTATTAAACTGTTATTTAATTTATAATTTTAAAGTTATACAAAATGTTAAATAAATATGTATTTTTGAGAGAGAAGTAAAAATAAATGAGAAAATTTAAATATGTTATTTTTATTATATTTTTTATAATACATATATATATTTTTTATATTTATTGAAATTATATATTATATAAACATTGTCATATAATTAATAACTAAAGCATATTGTGTTAAAGTTATAGATAGTTATAATTGTTGATTTTTACGCATATTCCAAATTAAAAGTTTAAATGAATTGTAAAATTCATTTTTAATTAGTAGGTACCATTTAAATTAAAGTTTATTTTTATTTTGCATATTGTGCAAGATATATAGTGGATGTTAGAATGGTGATTGTAATGCGAGAGAACATAAACGTTCAGACTACTGTTTAAACATATCAGCTAAATCTTAACAACATTTAATCCCTCGTTTAAAACATTTTTTTTATAAATATTTACTCAACCAACAATTGAGTCAACAGCAGACCGATAAAAAATAGTATTCAAATGCTGTCTATTTGCTGTCCACAACAGATCCATTAATATACCTATAAAAATAGACAATAAACGTATACATTAATTTGTAATAAGTTGTATAAAAACCTGATTAAAACTAGATTTCCAAAACACGCTCTTTGTATTTGCAATCCTAAATCCTTGGTTCCTATTAGTTTTTATCAGCCATATTATAACTATGTTAAGAAAGGCTATAACTATTCCTATTTACCCATATTTTATGTGATTTTTAGAATAAAATAACTGCTTTTATTTACAACGATTCGATGAATATCATAATTCTAAGCTAATTAAGTTAAATTTTAATTCTAATTCTAGTTAAGCTAAACAGTATACGACTTCATTGCTGTAATAAACGTATGCTTATTATATATTTTTATGAATATCGATGGTATATCGAACAGTTACATCAGTTCAAATCAGTGAGTAAATCATATTTTAGTATATATATAGGTTTAGAGTATATATTGGTTAACTACAATATGTATATTATAAATAGTACCAAATTATTAATTTTTTTAATGAAAATGTACTAATAAGTCTTAAATTAATATATATTCAATAACAATTATAATTTTTTAAATAATTAAAATTTAGATGAAATAGTCTATACACACCTATACACCAAAACACACACAAATGAATTGATACTGTCAACAAACTTTACTTTAAGTTCAGACTCAACAAGATTTATTTGGCTATACAATTTTTAAAATTAGCTTTAACCCTTCTTAGTGAATATGAAAAGAATATAAGTAGCAACGTATATTGAGTCTTTCCTGTACAAACAATAGATGTTCGTATACTACGAATAAGTTAAGAATATACATATATAAGACTAAGATAAATATATATTTTTATTTTGACAAAATGAAAAACAAAACAAAACAAAACGAAATTGTAAATTTTAATGAAACTTGAAAGTAAACTTTTATATTTACTGTTGCAGATTGTATTGGTTCGGTTTTAGTTTAATATTTTTAATTAAAAGTTTAATACATTTATTATGTAATTATCATAAACGCAGTAGACTATATAATAAACATATTTATAAAATAACTGTCTTTTAAAACTATTAAAAAGAAACGATATTAATTCTATGACTGAATAATACTTCGTATAAATATGATTATATTATATAATGATTAGTTAAAACTATACAAAATTAATATTAGCATATATATATATATGTTATATGTAGATTTCAAGATTAATTCGACGCAATGTGTAACATGTAAAAATCATTAAACATATTAAGTTAATTATTAATTATTAAATATAAAAATATGAATAGTTCACTTGACAAATAATTACTAAATGAAATCATCTCGACGCTTAATCACGTTATTATTCTTTCGAATGATTAAATGAATATTTCTGCTATTTGTTTAATTATATTACAAAGCAAGATTATCTGTCGGATCCGAAAATAGCACATCGCATACCGGAACTAACATAAATGTTCAATCTTTCGAGAAATATAATTCAATTCAAATTGCAAAAATTAATCTTCCATTTTCATATTACATCATAATATATACTATTGTAATAATACATGATGATAAGTAAACGTACCTTTTTCTTTCTTTTTTAAAGTTTAAAACTCAGAATTCTGTTTACTAAAGCTGTATTTCTAATATATGCAAAGTAATATTTCATATTTTAAAGAGATAAAAAGCACTAAAAATATATAATTGGAATTAACGATTTCATCATAAACTCTGGAAGACCACACCTATTTTATAGATTAATCTTAATGTCCGTTTTATAAATTAATATACCCCAAACCACGACACAACAATCGTAATTTATTTGCTATTCTACACCTTAAACAAAATAAAGACGATTATAAAGAAATAATAAGTTTCATACATATATAATTTACAGTGATCATCTACTTAGTTGAATAGTTTTAAGTAAGTAATAGCTAATTTCATAAGAACAGTTAAAAGTCAGTCATGTTTACCTTTTTTTGTGTTATTCCTAATTGTCTTGTTTTTTGGGTTTTGTAAAGAATAAATTTGATTAAACGAAAGCTTATTTTTTCGCAAGGATTATAAATTAATACAACATATTACGTTGTTACCTTTATTTATGCAGATTGAAAAAAATAGTTTTTACAATTTCTACTAAATATTACAATTATTTTAGGGCATGAAATATTAATATATATATTGTAGATGGAAAATATTGCTAATTAAAAACACAAAAAGTTCACTGCACTGAAAGTCATCAAATATATATATTCAGGTTAGGATTTTCAATTATCATCATTAAAATATAAAATGCAAATGTTTACACAATACAAATATTGTTCAATTGAAATTTGAAAATAACAAAATGAACACTAATGATTGTAATTGAACAAAGGTATGTTAAAACAACGGTTTAACAAATCATAATAACAAAGTATGCATATGTTTAATAAAAAATATAAACAAACCGGCTCAGAGTTAATATCTTGATTTGATGTTTATTATTTTGTATAAAATATTAAATTTATATATTTATTAAACTAATTATTTATTGAACTAAGCTAGTACATAAACATATATTTATAAATGTATATTTAATAGATATTGTGCAAATTATATGAAACATTTAGCATAATAGTAAAATCTACAAAGTACTCCATAATTATCCTCACAAATATATCTTATTTAATAAAAAGTAAATTCTATTTTTAGCTATTCCGTGTTTACTCGGTGAATGTTGTGGTACTAATGTCGCATTCAACCTAATTTAACGTATTTAAATTTGGGAATAAATTGGAATGGAAATATATAAAGGATCTGACATTATTTCATAACCGGGTGTCATACTATCCAATAATAAATTCGGATATGTATCATTTATATTGTATCATCGAGATACAATATACAGGTTTATTTGTAAATAAATATATACAGGTCGATAGATTCATTCAATGAAATGGTAAAAAATCGCAATATATTCACCAACACAGATACATTGCACTAATTTTAAAATAATTAAACATTTGTTTGTTAGCAAAATATTCTCTAATATAAACACTGAAAAAAAAACTAACATAACAATTTAAAGAGAAACTCTGCATCGTTTTGAAATTCATAAATTAATTTCTTAACAGCAAGACGAAAGTTCAAAAATTTGTCCTAAGAAGGATTATAACCGAGTCAGTATACTACATGTTGGCTTATATTATCAGATAAATTCGCAGCATGGCGCGCGTAAAAAAACGAAAAGAATTCAAAAAGGCGTGTCGGCAAGAAAGATAATATACCTCATATATGTCTAAACGAACAGAAAAAAATTATTGGAAAGAGAGATGGAATATAAAGACAGGTCAAAGTGGCACATCCTTGAGATTGACAGAAATCTCCGATGGTGAATCTTGTTGAAGTCCGTGTTCATAAACGAGCCCGCTTCCATCAGTACCTCCATCGAGAAGGATAAGTTGTACCTGTGCAGGTATAATGCCTACGTACATACGTCTTTGCATGTACATAATATAGTGAGAAAGAGAGACGGTGTTTGTTAGTTGACGAAGCTTTAACGGGATTCTAGAATAAGTGGCTGTCCAAATTCGACCCACCTATACGACACGTATCTGATCTAAGAGTGAATATCAATACACATGTTTGATCTCTTCGAAATGATAAAGCTAGAAGGACAACCAACTACACACTGGTACTCCCTACAAGGATCCTGACAGAAAATCCTCCCTTTAATTTCCAGCCAGCTGGACGTCATGCTTTAAACTGAATTATACATGAAAATCTCTATTTTTCCAGTCTCCTTAAAATATGCTGTCTCGTACGCACACAGATAAATTGACATGTATCAGCTATCTTGAAAAGATTAGAGAGGATAATGTTGAATATAGATAGATAATGGTATCATGCGATGACACGCAGACTTCTGATACTATCAAATTGAAAATAGTGGTAGTTAATAATAATAATAAAACTTATAACTGGCAGATTCATAAAAATCTAAAAGATAAAAACGTAGACGTGTGTCCACGTGTCCGAATTCCCACGTTTTGCGGGCTTTAATATACAGGATACTATAATAGTGTATGACAAATCGATAACTAGCACTAAAACATAAAGTATAACTAATATATACATATGTACATGTTGAGTTCAAACATAAATGATTTTAGTGAAATATGTTAGTTCATATTGATTTTTTAAGAATATTAAGTAATATCTCTAAAAAGAAAAATTTCATAAAAATATTACTAAAAGAGCTTTTGAAAACTTAGTTTTTACAGTTCGACAATTTGTTTAGAAAATGCAATCTATATATGTATATTTCAAATTATATCGTTTATTTATTAAATAATTGTCGGAACTAATATTTTCCAAATTACAAGTGATTCCTGAAATATGTTAAATGTATAAAAATCAATAATGTAGAAACAATATTACATTAAGTATACAACGAAATCAGTGAACATATCATACATAATATTTATATAGCTTAGAAAATTAAGTGAAAAAATCAGCTGCAACAAGTTTATTTAATTTTACACCATAAGAAAACAAGAATTGGGAGTACCCAAGTGTGCATACATAATGTATGTACATACATATATTTCTCTGTATATGTATACCGTAAGGGGCTTAATTTTTCAGTTTCTTTTTCTTCTTATTATTAAGGAGTCCTTAGGTCTAATCGATTGAGTTCAATAAAATTTACTGCGGCGGCGACGTTGGAAGCAAAGGTTGGTGTGCCCGGTCTTGCCACCCCAGAGCTACAGGCATTTGCGTTGCACTTCAGAGGAATTTAGTGTGGGCGAAGAATCGCCTCAAGAACTGAACTCTCTCTAACTCTTACAGTATATACTAGGCTCTAATTCGGTGTGTTTGGATAGAGGTCGGTCGACGGCGAGTCGGTATCGGAACAGTAGTGGATTTGGTGTATAATCAACTTAAAACAGAAACAAGGAGGCGAGCGAGTGGCGAAATGATGCAAAACCCGTCGGGGAAAGGAAGAAGGGGTTTTATTCCCAAGGAGAGAGACATAAGAAAAAAAGTTCGGTGGATTAGAGTAAAAGAGATAGCAAGGTTGCTGGCCTGTGTATAGCCTATATACAGTCACCATTCAAGCCAAAAATTGTTTTTTTGTAAAGTTAGTCGTTCTGTTTTATTTTAAAATGAGAGAAGTATACATATATCGTGAGTAAAGTTCTGCTGACAAGCCTTTAGTTGAAAGTTAAATAGTATTTAAAAACAAGAGCGCTGGAGACAAACTATATATCCCACGTATGTATGTACCAGTACAGGGTGGTTACACGGAAGGTTAAATGAGCATTATATGTATGTATAAGTCGACTCATTCGATCATAAATATTCGGAAATACAGACATAGAGTTTCGAGAAAGCGAAAAGTCAGAAATTTGCATAGTTCAAATGCAACTCTTATTAGCCTAGATATCCATACGATATACTACTAACATAGTTAGTGTAGATGATACAAAGTGCATCATGAATATCCAATCCACATTTGGATGCGGAACGAATGGATCAGACGGTTTCTTTATCATTTTAGATCTGATGATTAATGAAACAAACATTTATATAACTACTATATACGTGTATGTGTGTTTATTCTAAAAGCGCTCCTCAGTATTTCGCGGTTATAAAGACAATTATCCCATGAGACAGACAAGGAACTTGCACTGCTCAAAATTATATTAATCTGATATATGTATTATATATACAGAATTTGTGCGAAAAGTTAAAATGCCAGTTATAATTGTGAATAAATTTAATAATGTTTAGGATGTTTTAAATAAACTGATCTTATAAAATAGATGGTTAAATCTACTGGTTAAAACGTATTAACTATAATTTACGACATTTATTTGTATTAAAAAAATCCGGATATTACAAACTCTTAATAAAGTAGACGATAAGGTACCTAACACAAAGGCGGTGATTAATTATAGTTAGAAGTGACCTTAACTAATATATTAAGGCCATATTTATTTCAAGTTAAATGTAAACAACATTCTGATTTTTCCTCATTTCTAGATACTAACCCTCTTTTACTAACCAATTTTGTGAATGAAATAAATCAATCATTATTATCGTTAATAGATATTTAACAATTATAACATATATGTAAATACTTATAAGGAATATAAATATTACCCTATTTGTCATTTCATTTATGGTTAAAAGAGTAACTAACTATTAACTGTATAAGAAGATACAAAAATAGTTCTAATTTTCCTTAATAATTTTCCATAATTGTTCAATAAGTACTAAATTGTTGTTGAGCAGAATTTGACTATATATAGTGTATCAACATTATCGTTATAAACAATACTAAAAGAATTAGGTGCTTTTCAATTCTATTAAAGGGGTTTTTAAACGCTCTATATATTTTTTAACGCTATTGATTAAACACTTCCTTAGTATATATTATAATGTATATGTATTATGTATCATATTTTTAACTATAAATTGTGTCGGCAATTTGTAATAGTCAAAATTCAAAGAAGACAAAACTATTTGTGGAAATTTTCTATAGACTAGACGTCAGAATTTTTAACTATTTAACACAGATATCAAATTAAATAAATATAATACAAAATAAAATAAAATATAAGAATTCTAATGCGCATACATAACAGCTAGAAATAATATACACATTTATACAATTGTTTGGTGGTTACTTTAATATATTTTTAATATTTTTATGTTCTACTATAAGTTTTGTTACTACTCTTGAGCAATTGGTAAGTGCCACTAGTCTACTATAGTAGTCGAAGTATTTAAATGACACAGATATAGTTTCTCCAAAATCAAGGATATCTGTAATGCATAAAGGATCATTTGAAAAATATCAATTTAACCGCGGACAATATGAATTAATATTATAGTACGATCTTTCATCGCGGTTTCTATCCCCAATCAAGAAGACTATGAATGGATAATTAATTGCTCATGCTCTCCTCTGTAGCTCTACATCTACTTTTCAAATATAGATCCGGTTTCCAGTGTAACTCAAAATATTTTTGGCTACGTAGAAAAACCACCACTAGGTCTAGAACAGTGTGAAACATAAATCTATTTGGGCTGATTGAACCGAAAGGGGTTAGTGTTGCGATTGTGATAAAATTGATGAGGAAGGTCGGTATATTATTCTTGAATGAATGAAGTATAGAACGGAAAGCTATAAGATTTTGGTTTGGTATACATATATAAAGGTTCAAGGGGATATCAAGATAAATTGATCGTTTTAATAATATTAGTATATAGGCGCGGTGGTGAGCATTGATTAAAAATATAGTTTTAATGATGTCCACTATGTATTTGTTTAAAGGAGGAGAAATAGAAGGAGAGAGAAAAAAAAATAAAGAATGAACAGTTTATGAAATTGTTTCTAATATACAAAAGGAAAAGAAGTAACAAGAGGATTCAGTTTGATTGCATGAGATATACATACAATATATAAACATAATTATGGTAGACACTCTAACTATGAATATATCTTTGTATATTTTGTTGGTTAGACTAATTAAAATTTTAATTGACTTGTATATATACAAAGAATACTATGAGTTATTCATTGTATCTTTAATTCATATACTGAAGTATATATAATTATAAATATATATATACATACATATAAATATAAAATTCTCAGCATTATCAAAAAAATTATTTGTAGATTAAACTGGCCTTAGTGCATTATGCGTGTCGATATAATATATAAATACAAAAAGGGTTGTAGGTATACTATCAAATAATCACGATTATAATTATATTTTGCTAAATATAGACTCGCATAATTAAAAAAAGAAGTATACACACGATTATCTTTATTGATAATTCTTTTCAGTTGATATAATCTTTTCATGGAGCGAGCCTTATGTACATAAATGTTTTGTATATATTAAGCAACAGATAATAATAACTAATTGTAATAAATGAAATCTCCAAGCTCTAAATATATTATATGTTTTACATAATACCAATGTATTAGAACATTATTATCCTTAATTATACTAGTATATTAGGTTTCATTTTTATGCCTAACAAAATATAACTTTTCCTCACAAAATGTGTAAAATATCATAACAAATTCGACATGTGTATAGTTACTATAAATTCAAAATATCAGTGGGCAGCTGCGAATGTGTAAATATAGAGATCAAAAAGTAAATCTTTAATGGACATTAGATTTAAAAATAAAGAGATCAAATTCAACGACATACATATGTAATTTAAGTTTGACAAAATGATTTCAAATATGACAACTTATATAATATTGCTATAGTATTGCTAAACAAATTTGCTAAGCATCAAAAACACTGAACAATTATAAATAAATGTGCAATCAAACACGTCTGATTTAAAAAGTATATTCATTAGTTAAATGTATATTACATATATACTATACGAAATTAAAATTATGGGGACTTCCGCTAAAGTACCTACCCCTCGTGGATTGATTTTTATATACTTTATATGCGAATTGGTATATGATGTCGATAGAGTAAAAAACTATAAATTCAGTTGAACAATTAAGTTTAAATAATGGTCTAAACGATAAAGAAAGCAATTTCGATTAAGACACCCACGCAAATAACCATTTTCTTAATGGTTTCAATATAAAATTTACTTTCTTTTTAGAAACTAAATACCAGTATAATTTATACATACACAGAAATATATACATTTATATATCGTTTTAATATTGTTTTTTTTGGAAACTCAGAAAGTCGTTATTATCACTATTTGTATTATATTTTACTAAGGGAACAGAAGGGGGAATTTCATCGCTTTATTGACAATTTCATACAGAACGCACAGGGAAAATTTATTGAGACGTCAAAGGTTGCCATACATTAATGTCAAAGCAGTTCATATAACAAAACGTTATCTGAATCAGATATTAATAGATCTAAATAGCAGGTGAAAAACCTCATATAATAGAAAATTATTACAAATTAACAGAAACCAGCGTAAAATAATATTAGATAGCCCAAGTTAGTTGCTATAATATCAAAATTTCTAAAGCTTAAATTATACTAGATGTTAATGGCATGATGTTTTTCTTAAGACACATTAACAGTAGGTAAATCAGGATAGCTAGACGGCACACAAGACCAGTTAGAATATAACCACAACAAAAATACTAAAACCATTGGTATATAATTGTAAGAACGTCTTTGAATGACGGGAGTTGAACACAATCCTGATCTCCCAAATCTATTTTCTCAAGCGTTCAACATTGACAGAGACAACAAACAATCTGGATCAGCACACGCGCGCTCCCCGACTAAATCGAGTCGAGTCACTTTAAGCTTTGTCAAAAAGAAAAGAAGATATCAAACATGCCGCAGAATATTTACCCAATCGTCTTGTTTCTTTTCTTATCGTTCGTCATGATAGTTAGATATTATTATTCCTCGAAAAATATAAATTTCCCTCAAGGCAAAAATCAATGTATGTTCCAACATACGTCTACCAGAAGTATCGTCGCGCAAACGAGTCTACAAGTAATACATAAATTCAATATATTCGCTTTTGTGTGATGATAAAATCGATATGATGACACTTTCATTTATGCATATATATTCGTTTATTATTTTAGTATTCTTTATTAAATATATATCAAGAAATACACTTATAATCAAAATAGCACAATGGCATTTTAGCCTCGCTTACAAAATAAATTTACAAAGAAGAAAGTAGTGATGCGATGGACCAACAATAATAGCACTTAAATTTATTATATGTTTGAATTAAAACATATGTATGTCTATGTATACTGGATAACAATAAAATGATGCTAACTACATATTATATGTTCCAATAATTGTTTTATTATTATATAAAATGTAATTGAGAGCTATTTTTAAAGAATATTTATTTTTTCATTATCGTAATATAATATTTGTTCATATATCAACCTTGTAATTATAACATTAAAATTGTGCCTCAAAGTAGTAAAAAATATTTATTTTTATTTTTTCTTAAATATACAATCTTACATGTATCTTACATAAACAAATTTATATATTTATAAAAACTAAAATCCCTTTTGTTAAAATTAAATTCACAATATATTATATGAGTGTACAAAGTATTTAATGTATATGCATACTAATAATACGTTAAGTAACTTTAACTTATTATGTTTTAAAGGAAAGCATACTATTTTTGGGAATTTATATTAAGGCATATATATAGAGTATATATTTGTTGCATTTTATTACTTTCACAAAATTCATTGAAAATTTTTTTTGGAAATAGCACATAATTTAGCACATATAAAAGGGAATTTAAATTATAAACAAAATCTATTTTATTGCTTTATAAATTTATACTGTGTTACAAAAAGAAGTTAGAGAAATATGACTTAGGTATGTATAAAATAAATTCTATTACCGTTATGGAAAATGTTCTAATTGCTATGTAAATAATAATTCAAATGGAGGTTAAGCACTATGAATAAAATATGATTGAATGAAATGGATATAAATACTATAAATTCAAAACATAATAATATTTTGAATATGTATGTTCGTACATATTTTATCCGCATACAATTAATATATGCCAATTAATTTACATTTATAATTGTATAGAAAAAAAGTCGAAACTTTTGTAAAAATAATGAACGTAGAGAATTTCATTTAGAATATGAAGTGAATGTTATCAAAGTGATTATTCGATTTGATTAAATAATATAAGGTTACTATATAATATATCTTTAAATATATATATTCATGAAATGCCAACAGGTACAAATAAAATATAAATACAAAATAAAAAAATAAAAAATAAAACCTCATAGATTATAATAAAACGTATAAATGTAGAAAAATATGATCAATAAGATAATATAGAACTAATGTAAACATTGTTTAAAAATAATGACCACTTGGAAGTTTACTTGTATGATAACGAAAAATATCATTTAAAAAAATAGCAGAGGCGGAAACCCTTTTTCATAAATTAAAAAAGTAGTTCACTTAAATATAAAAACTCTTCATATTGGAGGGTTTTTCAAAATTGACACACACACCAACACACACAGTCAAAGAAATGAGAAATTATATATTGCATGTTACATTAACATTATTACATATTACATTCAGAATAATTTAAGAGGGTTGCGCATACTAAAAGATGTGTATTATTAAGTATACTTAAGAAAAATTCCACCGAAAATTACATTACGCTCTATTATAATCTAAGTGAAGAGTCGACCACAGACAACTAATCACCTACTGCGAAAATATAAACTTTCAAAGGGAGAATTATTATTATTATAGACATCTAAATAAAAGATAGGTAGGTATAAGTAAGAAAGATAACATTGAAAATTTACGAACAGAGATACTGACAGACAAGATTACAGGCGGGCAAACATTATATACATGGATACATATACTCGACTATTAAAATGAAATAACAATTCTATTGACTATAATATAATAAAAATCGGCTAATATAAATTATATTTGAGATAAATGGGCTATTTCTATACATACAAATATCAAAATTCCCTTCTTTAGTATTCTCGTCAGGCCAATGACTATTTTCTTAACGTCTAAAATATTCTAATTCGTGTTGTACAAATTTGGAAAAATCATTCTGTGTAGTTTAATGGACGTTTAAGTACACATATAATGCAGAAATATTTTAATTACAGTATATAATTATCGTAGATAAATTTATTGTAAATACTCCTTTAAAATAAACAGTTTATTTTGCAGTTTTTATGTTTATTGACTGCACTTGTTCTATCGTATTTAAAACACAAATTATTGTAACGTGAATACCTTTCCGAAAATATTTATTTTCTTGTGTCCATTACCTCATTTTGAAAAAACTAATAACTATATGACAATGTTTTGGGGAGCCATTAAAACGTCGCGTAAAAAAAGGTATACTGGAAAAGTTATCATCTGAACATAACTATGTTTTCCAAAATAAATAATGTTGCATGAATAAATGCGTTTTAAAAATTGTCTTGAAACTATTTTATTGATTTTTATAAAAACTGATGCCTAAATAAACTTCATAATAATATATTTTTGAATACATAAATTAACTGTGGTGTATATATAGGCGACACACTAAATAAGGAAAAATAACTTATTGGTGACATTGTTTGGGGGGGCAAGAGGGAGGAAAGGAGATGAGTTACTAACCTATTTCATAGCCGTAGCTGAGACGACCTGTAGTGGTCATCGATACTTGTCCAGTACTGCCTGAGACAGCTAATGGGCTGGAGGTTAATAAGGAAGTTCATTTTATAAGAAGAAGAAGAAGAGTATATATTACCTCGGTCCTTGTATACTACTAATGCATACTACTATACCAAATAGAACAAGCAAAATACAATTTTAGAAAAAAATTAGGGTAATGAAATATCATATGTTAAGAATGAAACTGCATAGTTTAATCATCTTCGAGTTTCTCATGAAATGCTAATATATGAATAGAGCAAGAAAGGCGGTAACAAAAAACTGAATTAAAAAATAGTATTCTGTTATATAGTTTGCATGTAATCGATCCATGGAAAACTAATCGTCTTGAATTACTGATGCACAAGTATATATTATTAATATATTTTGGTATATAAAATGTTGAACTTTAAATTATTTAATACTCTACCATTATTGTATTCTATTTCAAAATCAGTACATTAAATACTATAAACATTGAAAAATTTCCATACACAAAAAAATGATTTAGGTATGTAAACTCTCTAATATATATATATAATTATTTAATTAATTATTTACTCAAAAATATAACAAAACATTTTTGTTAATGTTCCGGATATAAACTACTTTACATATTTCATACATAAGTTCAGGGTGTTCTAAAATAATTTACTTGAGGTACAATAAACATACTCCTATATATTATATAAAAATATTTATACTCATGGTCATGAAAACCTATTAGTAAGTTGTAAGAATATATATTCGGTAATTGAGTTATATAACAAGCCTTTATAATTAATTAAATAATTGCTATGTTCATTTTATGTTTTTTAAATAATTCACTTATTATAAGGCATTTAAAGACTTCAAAAGTACCATAATTTATATTTTATGACTTAAATAATTTTTCAATATTATCATAATCAATAGGGAGACATGTTTTACCAAATTCAATTACCAAAAATTAAAATGAACTGTTTAAATAAAATATTTAAAAAATAATTTGAAATTTGTAATAATAGTTATAAAATTTGTTATAAAACTTAAAAAAACCAGTTAGTCAGAATTATGTTTTACTATAGATATAAAATTGTTTTGTAATAAAATTATTTCCTATTACGAAATTTACAATCTTGTCTCATGCGAAGTAATAGTAATGTACAAACAATATAGTAGGATTATAAAACATTAATTCTAAGTACACTTAAATGTGTGCACACTTATATATGTGCCTAACAAGTGCACTCCGCAAACTATTTAAATAAAGTATAATGACACACACGTTTACAAACATAGCGAAGAGCGCTCATGCAGTTGTCTTGGTTGGATTAAACGAAATAAGGTTTATGTGACGAAGGTGTATATTATAAAATCTGTTACGCGTCTCAAATCAACATGAACTGAAGAAAAAAACAAAACACAAATAAAATGTCTAATTATCTTATTTATCTACGGCCACCATAATAATATTGGGTACTTCTGTGCTCTACCATGATAGAGAGAAAACAATTTAGGCTGATACAAGATGTTAAATTGCAGCCAATACAGCATATAGCTGGCGTCCTAAATTGAGACTAAATTCATTTCCAAATTTGAGAGAGAAAGAGAGAATCGATCCCGAATAGTCGGAACCAGTTCAAGACTTACTTACTAACTCACTAGCTGACTGCTTAAACACATAGTACATACAAACAATTTACACATTTTCTTCGAGATATAGAAGTTTTATTTAGTCGGTGTCTTGTTGGATTGGTTCCTGCTGTTGATGCACTGAAAGAAAGGTACACACAAGTGAAATGTCTGGTGCCTGTTCCATACCGCATGAGTTGACACAAACCATCTAGGTACTGACACTGATACGACGCTGTTTAAGGGGCGGTCGGCGGTAACGCAGGCGACCTCAGGAGAATACCTACAAGCTCACACAGTACACAAGAAGACTGATGGATGTTGAGGGTACAGAAGGGAAGGGAGCAGTCTAGAGGAAGACAAGGGTTGTGTCAACATCTCACCACAGGGGGGGGGGAGGGTAAGGTGTAGTATATATGATATTGCCTTCAATTTCACTTCGTCGTATTATTTCAGTTTTCAAGCCACAGTACAGGCGGCATATACCAACTCACTACTACCAAAAATAAGAATCGAAGATATGCGTACAATTTAGTATATGAGAAAAGAAGTGAGCACCTTGACTTTTCTCATTTCTCATTACATATCTGTTCTTACTCTTCATTTTCTTTCTCTCTGCTTATCTCTGTCCACACAATAATTGTCCCGCCTGCCGTCTCCTCCCTTCTTCTTCACCTTCTCAACAAGTTTTTTTGCAGATTCTTGAAGTCTCTGGCGGTTGTTGTTGAGTCAAATGATGGCTGACGGGATGGCAAACTACCATCTGTGGATGATTTTTAAACACCCGATGCTGTAACTTCTACCAAACGATCTAATCGCAAGCTTATAATATTAATTTTTATTTTCTTTCTTTTTCTCCTTTCTAGAGATATACGTGATAATCGAAACAGCATCAATAAATTATTTTCTCAATATAGCTGTGTGTTTGCTTCAACCCGACCTATGAAAACTGGTTTACTTATGTATACGTTCCACCGACTAGTTTGTATCGGTATTATTAGTATTATTACAGTAAGTAACGGTTTACTCGAGAATTGTTCTTCAACATATTAAGTTCACTTTCAAAAATAGATGATAAACCTTTTTTAAATAAATTTATATCGTAATTATCAGATTATGAAAAAATCATTGTAGATACAGAGCCATACTGCACGAATAAACATTATCACTGAATACAGAAACTAAAAATAACGAGTAATTAAGTTTTAAGTTTTAAGCTTTAATAAATCAGAAATCAATAAAAACTCTTAACACTGAATTTCGCATATTGACTTAAACAGACCTTCATTACCCTTAACAAAGATTATGTATGTATACATGTAGTTTTTTATCATATGAGCGCATATATGTAAAATATCCGCTTAATTAATTAATATTCATTCTTAACGCAAATTTGATAAGTAATTGGGTCACGTATTAAATTCATGACATATAATATTAATATTTAAATTATAAAAATGTTCGTTTACGTAATATAAATATATTTATTGATAACAGCCTATATTTCTATAAGTGTATTACTGTGTAGAAATATTGGATGCGTTATGACAGTAACAAAAATGTTTGTAAAAATTAAAACTATATCTATTTATAAATATTCTCCAAAAGTGGAACTTTACTAAAAATGTAAGCGTAATACATATGGTTTTTTTTATACTGAATTCCCGTTAAAAGGATAAAATGATACTTGTAAGCATTTATATAGTTGACTTATTAAGTCATATGTAATAAATTATAATTTAACTCACGATACACTCATATATAAATATTTATCAAACTTTGTGTAGAAAAATCTATTAGATATTATATACTTCCAAAAATTAATATTAATAGCTGTACTTTTTAAAAACAAAAGCATAGTTCATCTTTAATATTTTATTCTGCCAAATTAAAATGCATACAGTATCATTAATGTTTATTAAACGTATTTAAATATATATATATGTATAAATTTATAAATTTATACACCTTTTATGTGTTCAGAGATACACACACAAGTTTCTCACAATATTATTGTAACATACAGTACAAAATCTAACTTTTCCCCAGTTCTACATATAATTGTGTTTATTAAAACAGACATAAATATATATAACTTGTTAAGTGGCATTTAATTTGATCAGACACCAGATATAAAAATTATTCACTTCATAAAAAACTGTAATTTAATTCTTACTAACATAACATAGCTCGTTTCTCTAGTCTATGTTAAGCCTTTAATGATGGAAAACTATCATTTTTTATTAAACCTATAAAATATAACAGCAAAAACAATTAAAAGGAGAAACATAATGACAATGTATTACTCTTGTGCATCATTGAAATATTACATAGTCTCAACTGATAATTTGTATACAAATGCAATTTGACACAACTATTATTACATTGATTGGAAACAATGACATATCTACCGTTGTCTGCAGCAAGCATCAATATTTTTTACATACATAAATGTACATAAATATTTTTATTTCAAAAATACCTTCAAAAATGTTACCAAGGGTATTGGCATTGTATTAGTGTTTGGCGTCGACTTGCCAATATTATAATATTGATAGATATAAATCGTCTAGAAACACACATAACAATCACATTTATTTCTACATTTATTAACCTACATATAACATTTTTAACCACTGGTTAAATGCGTATATTTAGTGCAAACCTGTTTATACATAGCATTATTGAATATACAGCCTTTAAGATTAATTATTTAACATAATATTACACAATTTAACAAGACAAGTATCACAGAATTTATTAAGCTATTAAATACTATTCGATTAAATAAAATGAAATATATAGGAACACAAATCATAAGCTATAACATGTTTTCTGTAATATATGCGTATATACGTAGGTATATAAGGTATAGTTTTAACATAATTGTTGATCATTAACATTTCTAAACTTATTCAATAACGAGCACGCCTGCAGAAGCTAAATCGCATAATATACATAATTATTCGCATTAAACTATACATATATTTAAATAGTATAGTATAGCATAGTAGTAGTATTACATATATAACAAAGTCTATCTTCCATTTCCCTTACTATCATAAAAATTTGGAATATGAATATTGGTAAATCATATTATGTATGTAGTTATTTTGCATAAAATTTTGAACAAACATAGCTTCATAACGAAAATGGTACAATTGAAGACATTTTATAATTATGTGAACAATTTATAATAAATTTGATTTGTTTAAATTGTTATATTTTTCAATTTTTATGCTCTACGAGTAAAATATTATTAAAGAAAATTTACATGTTTTAAAAATAAAACCAACCCTATAATACTTTGTTGTCTACTTATATTTTGTTGTGCTTTTCATTTATTTTAAAACGTTAATTTATATTTTTGGACATATCAATAACAAAACGTGCATTACAATGCATTAAATTTATAACAAAATACAGCGCATCACTTAAACATCCATTAAAGTATAATGGTAAGTTTTTAAATATACCTTTCAGTAAAATAAATAAAATAGTCATATAAAAGCAAAGTAAACTATATTTTATAGCTATTCATTAACATATTTTTTAAATAACTAATAAATAAAGCACAACAAATAAACTTAAACTCAAATTCATATTAATAGAATAATTTTACTTTGATTTAATTTGTTTTACTAATGTATAGACCTATTTATAAACGTATAGATTATATATAAATGTATATATAGCATAACATGGAAAGACAGTGAGCTATACAATCGGACAATGTGTTAGTTATTTAATAAAATTTCAAGTTGCCGTCCTTATATAAACCAATTGGCCAGTTCGTTTGTATATAAACCAATTGGCCAGTACGCTTGTATATAAACCAATTGGCCAGTACGCTTGTATATAAACCAATTGGCCAGTACGCTTGTATATAAACCAATTGACCAGTACGCTTGTATATAAACCAATTGGCCAGTACGCTTGTATATAAACCATGAAAGGTTTATTTTAATTAACAATCGCTTAACCCGCAACGTTGGTATTTCTTAATTGAAGTAATTTTATTGTGGATATTTAGCATTTTAAATAGATAGATATACAGATTATAACAAAAATGTCAATAAGGTTATTGAAATATCAATCCATTGAAAATTATGGATAGTTGATCAATATTGATGTAATATTTGTCATAAAATAGACATTCTCTAAACTAATAAATGAAATTAAGTTACATAAAGAAACAATGCGGACAATTTAGTATAATTAAGAAAGTATAAATTTAAATTGGTGATTTTATATTACTACTTTACATTACTAGCAGTATGAGGGGAGCTGAACAGCGCGTTGTTTCGACTTTGTTGGGTCTCTTAGGCAGCCCACATACCTCATTGTGCTGTAAAATACATTCACTTCATACAACCAATGTGTTGTGTAGCTTAGAAAGCTATAATTACATACATAAAAGTTACTTGAAAGTAAAATGAGTTTAGTACCCAATTTATTGTTCACAAATGTATTGATTTACTTTAAAGGTGCTTTTATACATAATTTTTTAAATTAATATCATAGTTTAAATTGGCTGATGTTTTATATTCACTTATAACTTAAAATTTGATTCAATAAAATAAAATGTAACGAATTAGCTCTAATTATCAAATCTAAATAAGAAATTTTACAATTAATGCGATTTTTTTAAACATCAAATTTCACATTGTTAATATTGTTATAAACCAAGTTATGCAATTTGAGAATTCAGCAGAATTTGCTTTGTGTTACAATGTGATAATTATTCCAAATATACATATTATGTATAGCGCCCATTTATTAACTGCTTAAAATAGTGTCACGGAAGCAAAGCGCTTGTGTTCTATTTACAATAAAATAGAAAAATGTAATGAATATAATTGTGCGGATTTATAATTAGTAAAATTGCACAAAAAGCAGAATATTATAGTCTGCTATTTTGGTTAGGTATATCTGGTAAAGTATTATATTATGTTCGCTCCGTTAATTGCACCTCAAGACAATCATTTATGGTTTATTGTGAAATATATCATTTCAATTTGCGTAGTAATGTTGGCTTCAGTTGATGAATTTATCATATTCAATACATGACATGGATCATTTAACCATAATTATTTTGGTAAAATATTCGGGTTAGAAATGTCGTTCAAATGTAAAACTTAAATAAGGAAACGATAATTATTATACATATATTAATGTGCAAAGAGGAAATCTAATCTATACAACAATTATTTCATGACCAACAAAATTCTATTTTTAATATGGAAATACTCACACAAAAAAAGTTTTATGAAATAAAATCTATTAAAAAAAGAAAATGTTTCTCTATCTTTGAATTGAACTCATACAATAAAGTGACTATAGGCACCTTACACTTGACAGATAAATGTGCATATAGTTAACACATTATTTTGAAATAATACGTAGAAAAAGTGCAGTAAATAAAACGAGTTATATATGGAAATATTCATTTGTGAACAAATATTTCGTAAAAATATAGTGAATTATTTGATTATTCAACATACGTAGATATAATATGTTTGTTTTAAGTGTAATTTAACTAAGTTACCGTGTCCACGACATATGTATATATTCATAATTCACCAGTACACGTACAGAATAGTAAAAATAACATTGTTGCGTCATAGTTATCGCTGCTTTTAAATATTATTATTTATATTTAATACGTTGCCATATCCCTAACAATGAGCATAACACTATGGTATGATAATAGCATACAGCTGGTACTATAAGTGCCAGCATCTCATTATATACAATAATTTAAGAGCTGAGTGTGACCTTGTGAGAAAGCAAGACTATCTCAATCAAATACCGCTCTACTTGAAACATCAGCTGTCAAAATAAATTTACGCATTCAACTAATTTAGTAGAAACTACTAGGCATGTATTCCATTTAAACATCAACTATACAACTAATTTGAAATCGTTCTAAGGCTTATGATGCGTTCATTATGGCATCCGTGAAGGATCATAAAACAAATATGTGGAAATATTTGTATTTATGTGCTAAATTACTTGGTCGTTCACTTGGTCGCATCATGACAGAGATTGGCTTAAAACTGTATCGTCCACAACAGCTACATGCACTTAATGAAGATGATACAGATCGTCAACTTGAATTTTGTGAAAATTTCATGGCTTTTTATAACATTGATTTTAGCATTCTCGAAAATGTAATATGGACAGATGAAGTTAAATGGACGTGTCAATCGTCACAATCAAGAGGAGGACTATCAAGCTCTGGACTAATTAGACCATTCTTTTTTGATGGCATAGTTAATGCCACATCTTATGAAGCATTATTAGAATCTAAAGTCTGGCCAACGTTATTCCTTCGACACGACGTCAATGAACTGATTTTTCAGCAAGATGGAGCACCGCAGCCCATTACAACCTTAAAGCCCGACGATGGCTAGATGACCAAATCGTTGGATTGGTCGACGTGGCCCTATCGAGTGGCAAGCCAGGTCACTAGATTTGACATCACTCGACTTTTTCTTATGGGGAGTGTTAAAAGACAAAGTCTTCAGTCGGAAACCCCGTACTATGGCCTCGTTGAAAGAAATTATTGTGGATGAATGGCAACAAATTACACCAGAAATTTGCCATAAAGCTGCCCATTCAGTTATCCGTCGTTATGATTGCATATGAACATTGCTGGTGGTCACCAGTTTGAACACCTTAATTTAACTTTTGTAGCATGAACACTTTGATTAGTACTTTGTTATTGTTATTATTACTTATTTTGAGTTACATTTATAAACCTAATATATAAACAAATATTTCTGGGTTTTTTTCCTTATTGGGGCTATAAAGTACTTATGCGCCACCCTGTATAGTAATAGTTTTGAATTTGAACGTCTAAATTTTCTAACAGAGAGTTTTGTTAATATTTGTGTACATTGTAAGAACTACGAGTATATAATGACGTATTACTCGTGTATAAATGAAAAAGAAACATACGTACATTGTCTTATATTATAAATGTTATTAACTTCAACTTTATTAAATTACTGATACTCTAAAAAATATCAAGGGACTATAAGATGAAATAAATAATTATATATACAACTGAATTAATAGATGTAATTACAACAGCACTCTTGATAATTAAAGGTTTTTTAATTTTGTAATTAAAACATATTTTACTAATATGTACATATATAAACATATCATTAACAGGTCGCAATTATAACTTGTGTCTATTAACTAATTCGATAAATTTAATTCATGCTAGCTGCATTGACATGTGTTATATAGGCATATTGCATATAACAGGTGATCAAGTTACTTAAGTTATTTTTTTTTTTATATATATTAAAATTACATTTTAGCACTGGAGGCCTGACTTAAGTACCCATTTTTTGTTTTAGACTGTAGAAAAATAATTTAACAAAATTTTGTATTTGTATTTGAGTGTGTATGTACATTTATATATATAAGGATAACCAAAACTGACCTAATTATCTACATCGAATAGGGATTTAAAATTATAGATATGTAGTTACCAACAGACAAAGTTAAGATGCCAGAAGTGGAATATTGAAAAAAATAGCTTCTATTAAAATTTAACCCACCCGTCCAACAAGATTTATATGCTGGCATAAATTATGCATGCAAGAGGAATCATCTTCAATGAGGTGTATGTCTAACGGATGAGGATAACTATTCATTGCATAACATAATGTATGTATTTTCTACTGTTCACGACAGCGACGACTCAAGTTATGTACACTACAGGCGATAGAGATCAGATTATAAGTGTTGGGTTCGTCTTATCTAGAGATGACATATTGATTATTTAATGACAACAGCTTGGTCTGTAATACCGGGGCAAAAAACGTAGATTGACTATTTTCATAATGTAAAAATCTTATAATTTAAAAGTTCACTAATGACATTTTAATCAATTTTAATCAATTTTACTTAAATAAAAAATATATATTCAGAAAGGTTGAAATCCGATTTATTTATATGTCAAAGAATAAACATGATCAGATTAATCAATTTAAAATAACTGAACATTTAAAAAAGTATTTTTTACATTATCATACGATATGAACCTAATCTATACAAGAAAATAAATCTAATGCTGCAATTTAATTGAATGAAATAATTTGGGTTTATCCTATAATTTATCATAGATGTCATCTCTAGATAACCTAACCCTAATAGTCAGATCTCTATGGTACAGGCTAATTAAAATTTAGCAATTTTGAATAAATTTTAATGTCAAAACAAAGACAAAAACCGATATTGTAAAGTTGATTAATAATTACAATCACCTAATACAAAGATATAAGCCGTTTTACATTGTTAAGATAAACAATTCATTATTCATGTAGAAATTAATATATTAAGTTTTAATGTAATGGATAAAATAAAACGCAACATTTTTCTATCGGAAAGTTCTGAAAAGTTCTTTATAATAAAAATTAAAGTTGAATTGTTATTGATATTGTTTAATATTTTATCAAATCAATACTACCAACTATATATCATATTAACAAAAAACCCATTAAACTTAAGTTCAAAACACACTAACATAAATTAACAATGTAAACATATTTAAAATAAGCATAGTGTATATATAATACATATTTAAATTTAATCAAAGAAACAAACACAGTAACAGTGAAATAAAAAGAATTTTGATTAAAATATAATGTTAAATGACCCTTACGTCAAAAATATAATGATAACTTATTATAAACCTATTATAAAGGTTATAACTTTGACAATGCAAATTCTAAATATAAACTTATTTTTATACATTTCATGAATATATTAATCAACAGTATATTAAATTTTCTTAATTTTCTCATAGAAAATAATACAAATCTAATATCTATGCAACACCGATAAGAATTTAGTATACAAATAAATTACATTAAACTTTTTTACGGTGTATATAACTGATTTAAATAAATTAGAAAATAATTGAGTTTCACGTATACATATATTTCCACGTGTGAAAAATTGTCCAAGAGAAATATTAATGTGGCATATTGTACATACCTACATGTATATTTTAAACTGTATCGAACTTCTCATATAATCACCACACTAAATAATCTGTATCTATGTCACATAATCAGTTCAAAATTAATACATTATTCGATTTTAAAATTTAATAAAAAACCTCACAAAGCAAATCAATATATGTATAGGTGTAAAGTTATATGAGACAAAATTTGATGTATCTAACTTATGACTTTATCTGTAATAAAGAACAATTTCTGCAAACGCCCAGAGCAGCTTATTAAGTAATCAGTTCTTAAAAATTAGTATAATCATAAATAACTTATTAAGTAGAGCACAATTGCATTTAAAAATATAAAAAAATACAAACATATCACATTAAATTACTCATATTTAAATGTTTTATTAAATTAGACTTTAAATATGATGTAAACAGAGCTTGAAGAAAATATTTAAAAGTAATATTATATATAAGTAAGCAAAATTTATGTAAAGAAATACGTTACGCACAATACTTAATATATGTGCAATTAAATCGAATTATCCCCAAAAATAGAGTAAAAATTCCAGAACTATATAATTAATGCCACACGAATTCGAATTTCTATTCTCGATTATGACACAATTAGTATAGCTGTAGGTTATATATTTCTATATGTGCAATACCGTCTTCGAAGGAATGTTGCAGTATAGACATAATATTTTACAAGCTATAATTAATGTTATCATGACGAAGAAGTCTGAGGACACGATACTCTGGATACAATCCTTGAAATCTATAATGACAAAGTCTCTTTTATGGGATATCTTTGACACAAAAGATTATGAGTGTGATCTTCATCGAATAATAGTATAAAATGATGCTTCCTACAGTTTTATAAAGAACATATATTATAGACGTTTTCTCCATTGTTCTATCGGAAAAATGTTAACATACTTTTACGTACAAAATATTTGAAGGTCAAAAAAGAATGAGTTAAGTCTACATTTTTCAGACACGGCACTTTATATATTTTTAGTGATAACACTCATTCGGGACTTTTTCGGGAATAGTGTAGTCCCCATTTTTATAATCATGTTAACGACACCGTTATAACGTATTATAACTTTGTTAAGTTATGAGTATCTCCAAAGCAAACAAAACTAATGTCAACTTAGTTTTTATAGTTGTAAAGGAGATTATAATTACACTGTAGTTAGATTAAATGAAACATACATGCATACTCGTATATATACTTTCAAAATGTGTTATGACATAGCGCTGATAGCTACTATATATATATATTGCCAATTCGGCAGTGACAAAAAGTATAACAAAGATGGTGACAAAAAAGAAATATCTATTTTTAATTGTGTTCAAAGTTATTAATAAAATAGCGTTTGCAAAATGAATAAATACGTTTAAATATAAAATATTTCATTAAATTGAATATTATTAAATCTCAAGGTTGTAATCAACTACTTTGTTTAAAGAAAATATGATTTAGCCCACATAAATTATAATATATCCCCGATGAGTGCTTAATTTGTTATTTGTATATTATAGAAGCTTTGAATAATTGTGATAAGTTGAACACTACTAAAATGTAACAAAATGTTTAGTGGAGATTAAAAATAAAACAATACGTCTATAGAAAATTATACCAAAATGTCGTGATTAAATAAAATGAGTACATCTCTACAAAATATACAACAACTAAGACACACAGAGAAAAAGTACTAGTACAGTTTAATAAAACACTAAGTGAACAATAGTGAGTAAATTTTCTAATTTGAAAATAATCAAAGCAAAAACTGCACACAAAAGGTTAATTTTAGCAGATCAAACAATTTTCATTATAAAATGGATTCTATTGTTTTATCACGTTACAAAAATGGGCATTTAAAAATTGAAAGAAATCATTATAGTCACTAAAAATATAATAATGAAAGAACAATTGACTTGTAAAATCTAGATGTTTGTATTATTTTATTTCTGTTATTGTAAAACATTATTAAAAATAAAATACCCTTCAAAATAAAACAAAAGTCAGTTAATAAGTGGTTACAATTGTGATGGTAAAAGGAAAATTTATTAAAAAAGGGAACACTGCAAAGGGTTGCTTACTTGACGCTGTGGTCCATTTATTGTCTGTAGGCAAATAGGCAAAAGAGAAAACGTATCTGAAAATGTCTTATTAATGAATGTGACCTACTAAAGGTATAAGGAAGTCAACTGGGTTTATATGTTCAAATCCAGCTCTTAATATGCAAATTAAAAAATAATGTATGCACATTTTATGACAATATACAAAAATACACATTAGAATTCAATGTGTTCAATTATTAAAAAAAAACAATATAGGTTTTGGTTTGGTTTTGTTTTAAACCAGAACGCTGACTTTTTACTAATTAAATATTGTCGGCAATAATACTTTTAATGAAATAAGATATATGTACAATGTAGCCCAACATTTTAAATGGAAAATCACGATGGGAAAAGAAACTATTTTTGAAATGTACACATATCTGTACATTGAACTTTAAATAGTCTTAGATGAGTCACATAGCGGTAAAATAGGATAAATAATATATTTTTATACCAAGCTATTTTAATTAGTGGTTATATATATTGAAACTAACATGGCCTTGAATAATTTCAGCTTACATTATAGTTTTGTTCAATGCATAGAAAGTTATATATATACACATTCAGTAGAGTAATACTTTGACGGTATTTCTGCATACGCATACATAATCTCAACACGAAAAATTCTTAATGTTTGAATTAATCTTCACGAAAATCGAAATTATGCACATATCTTAATTATTTCAAGAAACTGCTTAAACCGAAAGCAATGTTAATATAATAATATCCTGCAATAGATTTTCAAATCATACCATTAATGTAAAATTTCAAAATGATTAAATATTCGACAAGAAAAAACATTTCATACCGAACAATTAAAATAAATTAAACAACTGCAATAAATTTGAAGCACAAAAATTCTTTAAATATTATAATTTTTATTTAGGTAACAAGTACGCTATTTAAGTACGCAAAAGTACGCAAATCACAAACAACAAATCAAGCAATATTTAAATACTTCAAACAAATTAATCCATAAAAAATCTATGACAAGCCTTTCAATAAAGCAATTTGATGAAGTTTGACATCTCCTATTGAAGTAAATAAACACAAAAATATGATTTACGAATTTTATTTGGTTAAAAAAACAGTATTATAGTATTGCACCTTGAACATGTATCTTTAATATATGTACATATATGAATGCATGCTAATAAAACTATAAGTGGCTTGTGGCATATTTATATATGACAATTAAGCAGAGCAGAGAACGTTAATCTGAATTAACGCTACAGAGTTCATGTATGTTTTGTTATAAAATAATTATTTAATGTAATTGATTATTTGTCAATTTGTATTTATTCAAATTATAATTATAATTATTGAGTTTATATAACCATCATATTTATCCGGCAAATAAAACTTTATTATCCTCTATCAAAAAATGTAATCACGGTGGGAATATTTAATTAAAAATTATCATAAGCTAACATGTCCTGTATAGTTTATCAACAATTTTAGCATTTTACGATTCGGTTACATTTTTATAAAGTCAAAAATATAAATTTTTAAATACAAAGATACACATATGCATATATTGCAACGAATAACTATAAAGTTATTATATTATATTATGTGTTAAATACATATTATTATACATTATACTTTATATAATATATTGTATATTATAATTATTTAATTCCTGGTTTTGGAAGCAATATATAAATATTACAATTCACAGACAAACCAATATTTGTATTAATTAATATAACTAATTACGTATTTTATTAATTCCATTTTTAATTTATATTTCATTTTAAAGAAAATTCTAATTATAATTGTTGCACATTATTTCACATATCTGGAACCTATTCTGTATAAGTTTATTAATGAGACAGATGATCTTAAAGGTAAAAAAGCATGTTGTACATACGTTTGAAAAAATATCATGAGATTTTTTTCATGTACAAGAAAATTCTTATAAATTGAAACCATGTTCGTATATAATATATAGCATATTTTGCTTCATATAAGCTATATTTAATTATTTCAGACATGCCAAAGGTAATAATATATATATATTTAGCTTGAAATTAATCAGTTGAATGAAATTTTGTACAATATTAGAAATATTCTAAACTAGCATGGAGATTTTATTTTTGTAAACATGAATAAACAATGTAATACCTACAATACTACAGACTTTTTAAAGAATAAATATTAGGATATGGTTCTTTACAAGCAATGAATATTTTACATTAAAATGTAGTTCGTATACATATAATCAATAAATATTAATTAAACAAATTGTATTTCATTCCGATAGGTCGACATCTATACATGCAATTAATAATCAATTACATTAAAATCTTTTCTTAAAATGTAATTGATACTTTATGTTAAGCATCTAGAATAAAATTATATTTATTGCGATGTATAAATTATTCTATCATAACTTATATCTTACCACTATACTACTAATAATTCTATAATTCTACTCAGATATTGTTCTGTTTATATGTTCGCTAGTTCCCTATTTTCATTTGTTTTTCCAACAGTACTTCTCCATCTGTAATCACGATATAAGATAATAGAAAAATATATATTTATTCATTT
This sequence comes from Invenusta paracnida, assembly GCA_036023295.1. Classification (NCBI taxonomy): domain Eukaryota; kingdom Metazoa; phylum Platyhelminthes; order Proseriata; family Coelogynoporidae; genus Invenusta; species Invenusta paracnida. The sequence continues at coordinate 46,395 of JAYRBW010077694.1, read as the reverse complement.
ATATATCATATCATTATGGGTATAAGAAAGAGCAAAAAGGGATGGATCTTACCGACATTTTATAAACCTCTACTTAGATATATATATATGACTCCCAGACTATGCATATACCATCTAGCCTATCTGCTAACATAATATTTTAGTCTAAAATTCCCTGACAGCTAGCAGGAAGCGAAGCTACAGCACAATAAGTAAAATGTTTTGAATACGACTCTGGGTGCAATAAAATTTGCTATTGATCTACCTACTGTATGCACATTAATCTTTATTAATATTCACTTCTTCTCAAACGATATTCTAGCCCCCTGAGAAATATTTATCTCTGTTTGTGGAGGGAAAGAGGGGGGTAGGGGGGAGGAGGAATCTAAGAATTGTCATAAAGAAGCTTGCATGATACTATAGGTACTAGTTACTTATCCGGTTGTCTTACGTAAGGAATCAAGGTAACCTATCCGACCACAGCCTATAGATACCAGTTATCATAATAAACTGTTTGGAATATTAGTATTTTATAAACCAACAAAATAATGCTATGATTGCGAATGGAGAATTTAACCAAATGTCTCTTTCCTCATTATCTTATGTATAGGTATACCTATATACTATTAGAAATAGTGACTATATTTTACATATTGAGTGTGAAATAATGAATACAACATTATGAAGAAGAAGAAAAATGAATAACGCATATGCTTAAAAAGAATTTTTATTTGTTTATGCAAATACGAATTTTAATTTAAAAAGTTATATCAATGTAAATAAATATAATTTTTAATAATAAAATAAGTATTTTTATCAAGCAACCAGAAATCAACTGTTTAAATTAATATAATTTACTCTAAAACATAGATATTGTATCTTAATAGACACAATATTAAAAAGTAATATTAAAAGTGTATTAAAAGTAATATACAATATCTATTCTCTAAAATCATATAATTTTAGTTAATTTTAAACATAAGTTGAAATACATATTTTTCTGAAATTTTGACCTTAACAAAAATTATACTATTTTAGCAATAAAAAATAATGTACTCTTATTATATAAACTTCGCAGAAACTAACGATGTTTAAATCATTTAAATTTGCTTTTTACGCAAATTTAAAAAAATCACAAGATTGGAAAAATTATCATTTTTATTTTTTATAACTAAATTTAGATAAAATTATAGATATAAAGTACCAAAGTGACTATAGACACTTTTATAAGTTATTGAAAGATATGTTGATTGTTTACAATTGTATTAGTAGTTTCCTAAAACATGTAATAAAACTGTAAATTGCGTATTGTTTTAACGAGGTTTAAAAATGTTATTCAAGAATCAATAGGGTAGTGTTTTCCAATGACCGCCAGTCTCCTATTGCACTTATTTATAATGATTATTTAAAATAATACTGGTTATATTACATTACATTATAATGCAAAGAGCACTATGACATTGGCGATCACTATTTTGAGATTATGGTGATCCTTAGAATACAGATATAATATACATATAGGTATAATAAAGAAAATAATATGTAAAATATAAATAGCATAGATGCATACAGTTATTTTATATAATTCAAATTTTTGATCCCCATTTAAAAGAGCATTTAAGAATCAATAGATTTAAGACGTAGTTGTTAAAATAATAAATAAGTTGTCAGGGAAGCTATTTATAGGTTACATTCTACATAATTAACGTATTATTAACATAATCTACGTATATTAATAATATCTAAGTAATTTAAAAACTAAATCTATTTTATTATAATATCAGTTTGGAGAAGTGGTATTATCCACCAATCTTTTTCCCTTAACTTTTTTTATATCAAACAACGAAAACCTAAAAATATGTGTACATATACTCTCATATAATACTTAATAGTTTATTGTCATGTTGTTATCCATAGTATTTATAATTATTAATTACAATATAAAAGACTCTTAACGACTAAATGTTAACAATTCACCAGCTTCCAATCAAGTTCTTCAGAGCTATGTATTAAAGGATATTTAAAGTTTGAAACTCGATAACAGTTTAGTAGCATCAGAAAAGAGATCTCTCAGTTGAGCAATTAAGAAGGCATAATATAGTGATGCTTTATATAAAAACCACATAAAATAACACTTATATACATTATATTATACACATACATGAAACTGTTGTCATTCACATAATAACCCCCTATAGGGAACTAAGTTTAATCGTAAATGGATTCAGTCGACCTCTGGTGACTTTGTACGATATTTCAAATCTAGATATATATATAGTTATTTGAAATATTTTGACATTTTTTCTTACTCGATATAAACATATTTGCTCCATATTTTATATTATAGAAAACAGGAGAAAATGGTTAAAGGAAAGATTGAAGGAGAGGTCATGAATATAAATGACATTTAAAACTATTCTTACTATAGTTCATACTTATATTAAAAAACTAATTTTAAAAGTTGGTTTTTGAATATAAATATGAATAATATGTAGGTATTCATTGATTTATTTTTCCTGCGTAGAAGAAATACAAGTAAAAAAACATATCAAAGAAGAAAATACGTTTCTCGAATCATTTTTATAGAAATAAAAACAATAGCTGAAATAAAAAAATGGAAACAAATTAGATTAGATACTATTATTTTTAATTAGACACTATTTAAATAATTATATTGTGTCATACAATTAGCAATTAAAAATGAGTAGAAAGTAATATACAAATTTTAACATACATTCACATATTTTATACTGAAATATATATTTATTATCATGTATAAAGATCTTGACTGAACTGAAATTAATTGCCCTCTTAAAATTTACTATAAATATACTATAAAAGATATTTTTTCAAAATTTCATGTAAAAATAAAATATTTCAAACTGAAAATATATAGAGTATGATTTTTCACAGTGTTTTAAGATGCATAAAACACGAAATAGTTTATATTTAAATGGCGACAAAATTTTCAAATACTATAGCGAGTGTACAAAATTAAGTTCATTAAATTATTGAAGTTCAAAGAAATAAATCAAATAACATTAAAATGATTTTAAGAACAATTTCAGTCTGTTTCAATTGATGTAGACTTTACACATAAATAAGAATGTATAATCACTGGAGCCATAGAAAAAATCCGACTATCAAAGTCTAGTACTATTCGTATTCGTATAATAATGCAATATATGTGTGTGCGCAACATAAATCAATAAACAAATGACATGACATCGCACATAACTGCTTACTAAAATTATTTTAAAATGCATTTCAGACTGCGCTATATTACACAATTGGTAAAGATTATATTACATGAAAGTGTCTATTACTTCTGAAGATATGTATTAACGACTGTTAAACTTCTCAATGCGAATTCAATTTAAGAGGATTGTGATGGAGGGTAGTTTTACGTGTGCCTATAGACAATGAACATGTACAAATAACTCTTTGTATATCATGCATGGAAGTATTTTATCATGAATACTACTTTTGTGTACATTTTCGTATATGAAAAACATAAAGTATAGACGGAGAAAGTGTATTAAAAACATTAAGAATATTTTATACAACTTTCGGGCGATGTTTTACTCATTTTTTTCTAAACGAAATTAACTAAAAGTTTTAGAAAACAATAAGAGCAAATATACACTGTTAAAACCGCAGTTGTGTTAAAGACATCGTCAATAACGAACATAGCAATGTTTAAACTAGTAAAAATGGCAGTTTTTAAACATTAAGTGTCAGAACATTTTTCTAGATTTATTCTAATAACCGAAATTGGTGCAGTTGTCTGGCATGTACGAGTAGCGCTATTGTTTCATAATTATCGTTTTTCGAAATATAAAAAAGTATTTTCTATTTTGATTGACTGTTTGTGGCTGTTAAACAAGTACTGATGTAATAGGCATTATTAGATATTGTATGTGATTCTAAGTAGAATTTGAAGGATGCTCGAATTAAATGGCTATTTGCAATGTCTGTGAGTTTATCTATATAGAAGAAATATCACTATTGCTTATATGTATGTATGTTAAAATTATCGACTAATAATAGATTTAATACTAGAGTCAGTGGTCCGCAAACTTTTCAGTACTACCGGCAAAAATAATATTGTTTGGACCACCTCCTTTAAATCAATATTTAAAATATTCTTATATTTCATATTATTTATAATATTCTAGGTGGCCTTCCGGCCACATTTACACGTGCAACCGGCCACCAGTGGCCGAGGAAAAACCCAGTTTGCGGAACACTGCTAGAGTGATATATGTATATCAAATTTTATCATCGGACAGAAAAGCAGATGAAGTATATTATTGAAATTGTACTTTCTTGGTCAAAACTTGGACATCTTTTTGTAGATCTAACCGTTTTGGTTTAAAACATTATGGTTATTTAAGTCACCTGGTTAATGATATTTTCAAATATAATATATTCAAGGATGTCCATAATTCGAATGGATTTTAGCAATAATTATTGCAATTTGTAGAAAAATTATCATATTACATTTTTTAAGGAATTGAAATCTATATTTCTATGTACTCTAATCCATTGATTGATGTATATAGATTATTTACAAAACAATATGAAATTACAGATATTTCAAAATTTCAAATGTAGTGCTTTAATAATGGCACTAATTAATTACACATATTAATTGATATTTCAGTATAGATTTGTTGATACAGAAAAGACTAATAATTTAGACTTAGAACAAGAAGTGAAAGAAATTTGTCTGTTTTCTGTTTCCAATAGTGCGGCTGGCGTAGGAAAACAGTTAATTGGAGAATATGTTGATGTAGGATTACTGCCACAAAACAATACTAAAGATCAACAAGCAGTTTGATGAGTCAGGCTGCATCTTTCCTAGCCCCACATTGGTACAACAAAAATACAATTAATAAAATGATAAAATTAAATATATCATCGCTATTTTAGAGCGCCGTATGTTTATTTTTAAAATTTTCAAAACTATGTTCGGAGTAAAAATCAATAATAAAAATAAATTAGGAATGTTGATTTATTGTAATTCAATATTTTAATAAAGTTTAAAGTTACGCATATCAATAAACATAATTATAAAAAAATATATATAGGTATAGCAGAATACTTTATTTTTTCTGGAATATAATATTTTATCATTTTTTAATACCAATATAACTACATATGTTATAGAAAATAAAGTCAAAAAATAAAATATTCTAGATTGAGTTATATTAATTATCATGAGTTTAAAACTACTCTGGTCGTGTTTGTATCATATAACCTTCCAGTAAAGGGTGAATAAATTCAAATTGTAAGGCGTCTGACAAACTACAACATTCTGCACAACTACAAGGAAGATGTGGTACGTTAGGTCACCGTATCTATGTTATATTGGAATAAAAGCGAGTATTGCTAACATTGTAGTGTTTATTACGACACAACATTGGGGTATGTTATCCTTATCCTCGCATGATTTGAATATTTTGAAAGAAACAAGTAATGAACGACATAATTATTAATAGGATATTATAGGGCAAGGACACAAACCAACAAACTATGAAGTTATTTTCACAAGGCTGATGTAATGAAATTTAGGTGAACTGGAAACAGAAAAGGAAGCTCCTTCATCGCTGTCTGAAAATCTACCTATATCATAATTGTATCGCTACATAGGTATAATCTACATATATTAGACATTATAATGTGGTTACTATAATACCCTATTTAATACCAATAATGAATTATTATGTAAGGATAGCCTACCACTAATTTATGACCTATATAGTATGACATCTCTAAAATTACAGTTCTCTATGAATTTCCCCAAAAAGCAAAAGGCTACTTTCCTTCCGTTTAGCGGAATAAATATGTAATCACTCGGTAGAGGTAACGATGACTGGGTATATATAAACTATCGTAAAAACGACCCCCAAATCAAAATGAACAGCTTGTGTGGAGATAGAAAAATTGGTTTCACTCACGTTTTATCACGAAGTCAAAGCAAGGGAGAGTTGAAGGGCACGAGAGATGCTTGAAAAACACAGTTCAAATACCAAAACTACTCAAATACGGAAATTGAATAATAAGTCTCACTGTTTGTAGCCTGATATATCTATATATATAGCAAACATTATATTTAGTGCATGCATATACTACTAGACATATCAAAGTAGTTATTTTATAATTAGCTGATTGGCGTTTTTTACATTTCAGCGCCCATAGATCTATATCATTAGTAAAGCTGACACATCAAATATAGAAATAGAAACACTTGCAAGAGTATATAGTTACATATTTTTCTAAATAGATTATAACTGATTACTTATTTAGGGTATGTATATATTATATAATTTAAAAAATTAACCTAATTCGAATAATTACTTTAAGCTAGAAAGATGATGTTAGAATTTATAAATTTATTAAATGATGTTATTTATGTTATTTAAAGATGACGCGTCCAAATAAATTGGCCTTTAAAAAATGAGGCCATATTTTTAATCTTTTTAAATTATAGTATGTTTCGTTGGAGTGTGATTTTTCTAAGTATCTATCAATGGGGAAATCTTACTCACCGATAAATAATAGAATTATATATATTGCTCTGCTTTAGGTGTACATATATAAATATATATACAGCTCAAAATATAAATTGGCAAGTGTTATTGACGAAGAGAGAACTAGAGAGGAAAGAACAACATAAAGGAATCTAAAGTCTTGCTCGCGCCCCTTATTTTAGTAGTTGAGGTATGGGAATTAGGAGCCTAGCGAGTGGTATTAACTAATTAATTCACGCCGCAATGATAGATGGCGGCTACAGGTATGAAGCAAAGCAACGATCTACTTCGAGGTATGAGAGATAGAGGATAATATTGACGCAAATATTTTTTTCTTTTCCAAATCAAAAAATGAATTAATAATTGCAAAACGTCCATCTGCCTCTAATCCTATGTTGAGGATACTGGTTGTCCGCGCAATGAGGGGTCCATGTGTTTGTTTAGTTATCCCCATGTTATGGGTATTGATTAACAGAATTATATATTGATTGTACACAAACGCTTAGTGGTATTAATATGCTAATATCTATCTACTGAACCGACTGATACATTATACACGACTATAAATAAAAAATATATGGATATAGTAACAATTAAGAAAAGCCGATAAATTAATACTTATTCTAGTTACATATTTAATGTAATAATGCTTGGGATATCGTTCTGATACTAATTATATTATAGTATATATTATATTGTATGTTGTAATATTGTATTGTATATTGTATTGTTTTTCTTCTTTTTTGAAGAAACAAAAATACTTACTTGATAATGATCGAAACATTGTCTGTTATAATAACGAAATATGTACCTCATTTATTCTAAAGATAATTCAAGAAGCCTTTATATATAAGACATACAAGTTCGCTCAATTGTACCAAAACACAAGAATCCGGATGCTCGTTCTGCCTGGCTTGTGTGTGTATTATGCCTAACTTTCTATTTTGCTCGGGCAAAGGAATACCTACCTACTTCGAAAATTGAATCGGGATAGCATTCGTGCCCAAGATACAGCATCCGAATCTAAAATTTACCCTTGACACGCAATCTGTGTGATTAATAAATGGTCGTGATTTATATGTGTTGTCTCTAATGTATATATATTTACCTCGAATACGTATGTATGTGTATGTGTATGAGTATGAGTATACGAATAAACACTTATTTCTACGTGCAAGCGTGGAAAATACACTAATAGTATACATTCATTATACATGTATAAAGCTGCAAATTTAAAGAGAAATATCTACTTAAATGTATAAACCATAAAATTAAACATTGTAAACTGATTATTAGAACAACAATAAATATTACGTTAATTTAACAAATTTCGCAACATACAACAATTATTTTCATTAGTAAATTGTTCAAAGTCAACATTTATTTTTCTAAAAAATATATATCCGTAAATTATAATTCTTCGAATTATCTCAAGTACCTACCTATTCCCATATCTATAAAATTGTATAATTTCATGCGAAAAAGTTAAACATTTCAAATAATAAAATAATTTTTTAGTATCATTTATTAACATAATTTTAAATATTTCTATAAACAGTTTAACAAAAATATTTATTGTAAAATTTTAGTTAAATCTACTTATGTCTATTCTTAAATAAGTAGATTGGAAATGTATGCTTTCACATGAAACTCGTTATTTATTCGTAACATTCATATTTTTTTATATAGTTTTTATAGTATGTTAATAGTTTCTAATGAGTATATCTTCACAAACAAATATATCAAACATCATGGTTTTGATTTGACAAGCAAATACACAATAATAGTTAAAATTGTTCCCATTATATAGATATATATTCAAATTGTATATCACTTTCAGTATTTTGAGTTTACTGTATTAAAAATGTTCTGTTCAAAAAGAAAAGTTATTTTTTGTATTTTTTGTATTTTGTATATGCAGTTATTTTTTAAATATGTATACACTATTATATACAACAATTTGTTTATCGATAACGTTTTAGACATTATAAATAAAAAATCTCTTCAATATCTAGTTTTTTTTAAATAAATCATGACATGTTTATTTTGATATTATGATAGAAATATTCACAAGGATAGAACACACAATTAGACATACAATTATGCGTCAAGAAATAGATTATTAACTTATTAAACTTGCAAATTACACATAATATTCCCTTATATATACTTCGGGCTTTGACTATAGTCAGAACACATTCTATTTATTTCGGGTATTGCCTGTAACACACATATATATACATGTATATATAATTGTATTAAAAGTGAACAAAATTGTATATAAACGAATATAAATTAATCCTGGACATGCAATCTATGTAATTAATAGATGGTCGTGATTTACTATGTGTATTGTCTATATAATGTATACACATATTTACCTGAAATACATATGTACGAATAAATACACTTAAACATTTAAAAACTATAATAGAGTAAGTATCGTTACGTTCAAAACCATTCAAATGTTTCTAGTATGATTGATTTCACTGAAAAAAAAAATTAAGTTATTTTTATTTTGAACAACACACAGTTCTGAATTTTTTTATTTTTAGTACCTATTTAGTACTCAATAGTATATTATTTTTTTCAAATCATTAACGAAATACATTCAAAACTGAGTGAGCGATATTTAAGATCATTTACATTAATAAACATAAAATTACAGATTTTTCTTCAGTCTTATTTATATATACTAAACATGTATGAACATAGATATAGATTAACTAAAATAACTTTAATAATTTATTTAAAGAATATTTATATCAATGTGTATGAATAACTACTCTTTAAATTACTCTATAAATGTGAACTATATACCTGTATGTTGTGAAAACATAGAAGATAATCATCGTTATTTTTAATTGAATATTTGTTTGGATAATTTACATCCTGTCTCGATCTTTATACTACATCAAAAGCCAGATGTCCAATCGTATTGCTTTATTTGCGTACTTTAAAATCTGATAATCGTACGCGCACGATTGATTATTAATTTGATAATTGTACGCTAAATATTGATTATTAATATGATAATCATACGTACAAATCTTTTTTGTTCGCACTCTCCATAATTTCTTTCTTTATGTCAGAATGCGATACGGTAAGAAAATCATTCTTGAAAGTATTTTCTAAACAAATGTCTTCACTTAAGTCATGTATAATATTGTTCATCACGTGTATATCAATATTAAGATCAAGATCGACTTGAAAGTTTGAAAGAACAAGATCGACTTGAAAAAAGTCTAAAAATGCGTCCTTTGTACTGTGGTATAAATTACTTAATGTTTGTTTAACGCCTCATTGATTATTTTTTAAACTTGTATTTGCGTACATTTTTATTTCATTATCGTATCCTTAACGTATAACTTAACCCATTAATAATTAATTTTAAGATCTAATAACCTTCCTGATAACTTAATGAACCAAATAACACGACTAGCCAAAATAAAAGTATATAGTTAACAAAAAAATTAACATAACAATTAAGTTATCATTTTTTTGCATAAAACTTCAGTTCAGATATATATACATAATATATTCCAAGTATTAACTATACATACAATATCAATTTTTACTAAATTATTACTTTAAATCTAAATTGCAACTTTATAAATCCGTATTACAAAACAGTACTAATTTACGTAATATTTAAGAAACCAAAAAATAATATTTACTATAATAATAAAAATTTCAAAAATGTTATGCTTTTTCAAAGAAAGATTTGGTCATTTGTAATATTAAAAATACTTTTATAAGCTTCTTACAATGTAATGCTTGCACATAATAAAGCATTATTACACTGTGTACGCCATACTTATTTATATAGACTATATATTTAAATAAGTTTACTTAAACGATATAATATTAAGCTGCAATCATATGCAGTAAAAATACTTATATAAAAAGAGTATTATTGCATTTATGTATTTATGTATATATATGTATATATGTGCATGCAATCCATAGAATAATATTCAGGTATAAGTACTAATTTAATATTGCTAATAATTATATTATAATACTTGTATAATTACAATAATTAAAAATATGCTTTATAGATAATTAAATAATATGAACTAAATATAATAAAATCTAAATTTGAGAAACTATTTTGTTGACAATATGAGAAGGCAGCGCCGCAATTAATTGGTTTACAATAATTAGTTTCCTACTTTTGTAGTCATTCAAAAATACGAATAATAGTAAGATTAAACTTCGATGATGTATAACCTGAGTTTGTTATGGGCTAAGTAAATCTTAATAACACTGATAATTTGAAACATGACAACTAAATGGACTACAATTTTGTACGTTATGCTATATATAGATATTTATATGCATATTATATGAACTAATATTCTGAGACAACTAGTTGCCTTATTTATTGGTCATTATACAAATTATATAGTTATATTACAACAACAATATAAATTTATATGCATCCCTTGTGTTGTGGTGGATATAATATTCCCAACAGTTGTGTCTGAACTATGTATCTTCCTAGACCAGGTAAAAGACAGACTCGCCATCTCCTCCCTTCTTATGGCTCGTTTGTATCCAAGATGTATGCATATAACAGTCAATTGAAGTCTTCGGCTCAATAGCACGTTAACGGTATAACGATCAACAAGAGGCTAATTAAATGATGCAAAGATCAGGGGCGGGAGAGAAGTGATGTAGTCCATTCTACTGAATGCGAGCAACAACCAAGCTGTGAAGATGCTTCATCATGCATCTAGCTCTTCAAAGTGTGTATCATCGTCGTTGTTTCAAACCGTCGGAGTGACAGAAAAGCGGGGAATGAGACTGAATATTTAGCGCGTCGTGATCATCCGTGTATATACACTCATATATCATCAGCTGTATAATATTAACATCCACAGTCGGTAGTGTGTATCTATACCTCAAATACATAATATAAGCTACCCTACTTAACTATATGTATATAATGCATGTATCTATGTATGATAAATATATGTACACTATTATAAACTATAGACGACGGAACTCAAGGTTCGACGATGCGAAGAGGAGCGGGAAGGAAGGAAGGAAATGGGAAAACCAAAGAAAGACGAGAGCCATTCAAGACGACAGATTACAGGCTTGTCGTAGATCTTCTTTTCTTTCACTTTCCCCTACTGCCTATTTATTATAAGCAGGATTCCCTCACCAAGGTTCTAGGCAAGTCAGTATAAGATTGTTAATGTGTATATAATGATTATCGATGACAGGAGCGGTGTGACTATATCAATCCTTCTCTCTCTCTTTGGCCTGGACTCTCGTAGCTTCACTTCAAGACGTATCTGACTTGTCGCAGCACTGGTCGCTGGACAAGATATTTCGCATCCCAGGGGAGTGCTATGGAAGAGCCTTCACAACACTGCGTCCTAACTAACTCTAAAGGTCCTTTGCTTAAACTAGAATAACTCCTCAAAGAACTCCTCAAAGATGGCCGCGCGGTATGCACCGCCTTTAGTTACCAACTTTTCACCAGGACAGACTATTATCATAGAACCGGGCAAACAAACCACACACTGCACCCCCTTGAGCACATCCTTAGGAACATATAAATGCATTACATTATATATACTTTTGTATGTATGTATGTATGTATGTATGAATATATCAAATCTCCTTCATAACAAACACTTTCTCCTCAAGTTCCGTTATTTTTGCTTTCTCCTGTTAGATTAGGTGAAATAGAAAGTGTCTAGTGTAGATTATTTTCATTATACAAAATTCCCTTCCCATACAAAATAATATTTATGTACAAAAAATCAGCTTGTCCGAAATCACTTGTCTCTTCTAAAATGAACTAGTGTCTTTTTTCTGGAAGAGGCGAGCAATTTTATTCATTAATAAACTAACTTATATGAATAATGTTTCATCAATATTTAAGAAAATATAGATGTGTATTAACAGTATGTACAGATTAAGAAATTTTTTTTAAAGAACGACTGTCCGAAATTTTGAATTGAATATTTTGTTACACAACTAGAAGAGAATAATGATGGAAATTCGACCTAATCATATACCAATACGAAAAGAAAAAATCGAAACTAAATAAATTGAAGAGAAAGCATATTTAAATAATTTATCTACATATTTAGTGAATCATTTTTTAAATAAATACGTTGCATATTGATTGTGTTAGATAAATGTATAAATTACTATATATGGTGGTTTTAATAAAGACAAATTCAGGGCGTAATATATCAGCATTGCTAGTTATTAAAGCTTCATTTTATTATTCATTGATAAATACAGCAGCACCGATGTTTAGACCCACAATTAAGTAAAAAAACATACAAATAAAATGCCAAAGAAATTTGATATTTATAATAAACATGAACCCATTATAAGAGTTAACATTTTATTACACTTAAGATTTATTATATTTAATTTTCAAAAAAAGTAAAACATAATCTATGTGCCCATAATGTTATAAAAGGCATCATACAATTTTGAAAGATTAAAAAATTAGCTTAACTGCCAATTAAGCTTACTTTTTAGTGTATTTTGTTGTGATATTGATTAATATTTCAGTTTTAATTAAGTATTAATATTATATGAAGTATTTCTGTAAAAAAATAATAGTAGTAAAACCCAACAAACATTTAAACTACGCTAGTATATAAACTGTAAATTTAGTATGCATTCACACAAATAAATTAATTATATACAAGAAGAAACATTTATTAAAACAGCTTTTCTTGAATAAAAAATAGGCACAAATAACATTTTAAAACTAAAGGTATTCATTTTATTTTAAGGACCCTACGTAAAAAACAATGAACCAATGAAACAATGAAACAAATACAGTAGTCACGACATTTGAATGTTAGAATGAATGTATATATAAGATACTATATTTTATTTAATATATTTTAGAAATAATCAGCACAGTTAACATTAATTATAGTCAAAGTATACAAATTATGGTATTTCTTAAACTTAATGCGTAAACTTCTTCTCGAAATCCGAAAACTCTTTTAATACAAATTGATCTCTTTTTTATACTTCTTAGATAAAAATAAATGTTGAAATAGTAAATGTCAAAATTATGAAAACAGTACATCATTCTTATAATTATTATACATATATTAAGGTGGTTTTACTAATTTTGAAATTCGCTTGGTGTTAGAATACTAACAAATATATCAATACTCTTAAAAGACTGCCAATTTATATGAGGATGAAAGAAAATATTATTTATGTATATAGTGTGACAAGGTCAGAATATATTGTCTTCTTGAATATTTGCTATATATCTTCAGTATAACATAAATACATACTTCCGTCTTTAAGTATTAATATACCTACTTGTTTTTTGACCCAGAGAAAAATTAAACTTATTAAAAGAAACATTTTCAATGCATAATATAATTTATTTTGGAAAGTATTTAAATATATTTAGTGTATATCTAAAAAAATATATCTAAATTAACTTGACTTAAATTTATATATATATACGAGAGCAATAAATATAAATATTCATAACATTCTTAACATTCTTAACATTTACGCTTTATATTATTATATTATATTTGAATTGCCAACAAAATACCGTGCACATTTTGTCAAAATCCTACGTTATAGATACCTATAATCTTTTTTCAAACTAATCATAAGAACATATTTAAAACTAGGCATACCGTAATTGTATTAGTAACTTCCGAAAACAATCTTTTAAAAATCAATAAAACATTGCAGACATTAAATTCACAAGAAAATGATGGGATGCATTTGTATGTATATGTATGCATGTGAAAATATATTATGAGGATGTATTACGAGGATCTTACCAATTTCTTGCAAAGAACACTCTGGGTCAACGACGGAATATTTCCTAGAATCTTGCATAGTTTCTTGCATAGCCCTTTCAACTACCAACACGGGATCCAGAAGCAGCGCTGAGAAATACGCAGTGAACAATTACACTGTCGTTACTGCAGATTCACTTGGTGTACACTTCGTAGCTAGACGGATGGATGAATTCAATGTGAAGAGGTGCGTGGAAATACGGAGGTAATCACAAAGAGGGGTACTGGTGATAATTAAGTGGGAAAAATGCAAGCACATGCATTCCCAGCCCTCTCAGCATGATGGCTGTGGGAGTTCTAGGGCTACACGAAGAGAGAAATGCCGATTATCGTCGTCGTCTTCTGCTGCTTCAAAGTAGAACAATATATGTATATATTTGAGATGGAGTGGAAATATATATTGAAAGACGAAAGAATGCCACACACATTCTCTATAGCTACTCCTTCTAGTGGCACCCAAGTGAATTGACTTCTTTGGTAAAGATAATTGACTAAGTATGATTATTGGGTGATGATACAAGACAAAAAAATCACTGTCGGAAGGATGAATAGTTGACTGGTTTACAAGAGAAATCGGAGGAACCAGAGAAGTGCTTGAGCGAAAATAGTATAGCACACAACTGAATATGATATTAGGTCGGTTGGTCTATATTTACAGCTGACGACCGCTAGTGAAGGTATACTAACCTAGAAGAACACACCTGGTTGGCTGAAAGAAGTCGATGGAGAAGAAAGGAGGAATATATAATACAATACAATGCGACACGATGAATGGGAGCAACGGAGAGGAATGAATGAAGATCAGTCAAGGATTAACCAGGCAAAGAGTTGGCTAGAAGGTGCCCTTTTTGTGCTAGTAACACCAGCCTAAATACACGAACCAAGATCTAAGTCTAGATCCTAAAAACAACAGTTTTTCCGTTTGTTGTACACTCGAATCTCCTCGGTTAATGATTGAATTAGAGCTAGTAGGAGAATAGGCAAGTCGCCGAAAATTCCTTCAAGTTAAACTTGAATACAACCACATAATCGCAAGGTCATATCTATTGTGTTTTAATTGCGACTATTTACATAAACTAGTGATAATAGCGTGATCTTCTTTTTTCGAGGGCGTTGGTGTATATATGAACACACACGCGGTGATATTTGATTTTTAGAAGGAGGGGAAGAAAAGAAGAGAGAACTCTAGAGAAAAAGAGAGAAGAAACTAGACTGCTAGACTGGTGGTGGTGATAGTTTTTGAAAAATTCCACCCCGGATTGGCTGAAGTAAATATTTCACCCCAGAAAAGTAACTGGTTGCTTCTTTCGTAGTATATCTATATGTATATATATATATAGACTCTCATAATATTCCATAGTAGAATACTGTTGCTTGGTCTGTTTAGCCTATGTGCAACTTGCTAACCAGCAATTATGTTATAATAAGGCTCCCACCCCCGGTAACTCATATTATTTTGCCATGTACCTACTCGTATAGTATCTTTCTTTTGACTTTTTCACCAAATATAACCAACACTTGAGGAAAGATTGTCTAGATTTTCCTTTTAAATGTTTCCTACATTTTGTTGAGAGCTAATAGCAATCTCGCTTCAAGAGTTTTGAGAAGCGTTGGGGCTATCCGTTTATATCCAGTCCTGTGAGTACCTACCACATACCTATCATCAGACTTTTGAGAGTTGAGCTTGCTGCAGTTTCTGTGGCTATTTCATAACCATTGAATGTGTGGCCACTCGTCATCGAGAAAATCACAATTCGAGATTGGCTGTGAAGTTAAAGAGTACACACATGAAACCTAACCAACATACTACAGATCTATAGGATTGTAAACAGTCCAAGCTTCGAGAGCTGACGTGGTTAGTTTAATTTGTATACTATATTATACACTCCAAATTTTGGTGGTCTCGGGAGCGCATGAAATATTTACGCTGGGTACATAATATATTGGCGAATATGAGCCCCTGATTTCCACACCTAAATTTTAATTCACAAATACCTATCTATATTCGCACGCTCGAGTTTAATGCAGTTATATCCATAGAAAGGTTATTAGTAGTGGTAAAAGAATTGATTGGAAATCGGAGATTTTTCAGGAAAAATAAGTGAGTGGTGCTGTCTTGATTATATCTCAGTCTGTAATTAATATACCTTATAGTTGGAATTGTATACAGTATTTGATTTTGAGGGAATATAACTCAGAATGATAACTCTAAATAATAAATAATAAAGCTATCGTTTACATCTGTTAGTTTTAGAAAAAATGTATTTTATTTTGCGTACATTATTTCTGTTTAAAATAATAAAACCACAATAAATAGGTAACCGTCCAACCATTAAGAAGCGCTGGTTTTATTCTTAAATTTTTAATATTTTAATGATATTCTAAACTTTTTTCGTACAGAATAATTTGCAGCGTAATATTTCAAACAAAAAGAAACATACTTCATTCGTCGGATAATTATACATAATATTTTCTGAACATGCATGGTGCAATGCAGCTGGTTTTTATTTCAAGAATTTTCAAATATTTACGACATGATATAATCCATTAGGTCGTGCAATATTATACTTTTCACATCAAAAATTTAGAACTATCATTAACCTCATGTGGATCATGAAAATTGATATATTGTTAAATCAATTTCTGAATTATAATTAGATTTTAAATGTACTTTTATTATATATTTTATTTTATTACCATATATTTATCGTTTAATTGTATATTTTTAGGCTAATTAAATTTAAAATATATATAAACTAGTATAATATATATAGTTGATGTAATTATAAGTCAATATTTTAATCATTTGAAACCTATTTTTGTTGAAACAATCTGTTTTCGTTTTTTAAACAATATATCCAATAAATTGTACAAGTTATTTTTATTTGTATATATATTTATATTTAGAAAACGATTTCTTACACTTAAATATATATTTTTTAATATTCTGAGAATGTAAATAAGAAACTCAATAGAAACAATAAATAAATTAAACCGTTATATCGTTTTGTATACCGTTTGTACATTCCTTTAAATTGCATGAATATACTACTTTATATTAAGTAATAAATATTTAATAAATTGAATTTTTATTATTAAAAATAAGGATTATATATTAATAATATTGTATTAAATAAATAATTAGATTAATCATAAATATTTGAAGTATATAACCCGTAATACATTTTATTAATTTTAGTTTTTATTTACCAAAAGTTTCTATTTTTTTAATATTTTGACAATATAGTCAATATTGACAATATTGACAATAACAGAATCATGTATTTTCTAACGTTATTGAATAAAATATTTAACTTATATTTTCTTCTCTATACCATAAATATATTAATATAAGATACACATACACAAGTAATGTGTATGATAGTATTTTTAAAATATTTATGAGCAATAAATTAGGAATAAAATAGCAATTAAAGATTTTTCTCTGATTAAATCTATAAGGTAAAGAAAACATTTTCTGTGTATATTAAAGAGAATTATCGGTAAAACTGGCCAACAATAACAATTTATTTATTTGTATTGTAGTAAAAGGAACCATTAATTATACTGCATATAGAAATATATAAAATATACTAAAATAATATAGTATTTATTATTAATAGATTATTATTATTTAATAGCTATTCTTGCCTTATGCTACGTATTAAAATAGTATAAAAATTGCGTCTTTCAGGTCACTTGCAAAGGTTATCGATAAAATGATATTTACATCAAGTTATATGATTATCAAATAAAGTACCTATTAGATATACTCATACTGTTGTATACATGTATAGCTTATATTATTTTAAAATTTATTGACTATTAATGTACATACTAACCTTAATAATCCATATGCCATTATTTACTGCTCCTCTGAAATATTTCTATAAGTTATATTAAAATTAAAAGTAAATAGTAAATATGTATAAGTAAGTGGTAAATAATCTTACTAGCTATAACTCATATAAAATCTTTAACTATAAACGAATATAAAACACTATGTAGTTACACATAATAAAAAATGACATCATGTATGGTACAGCTGTAACTAGATTTGATGGTGCGTAATAGCATTTAACATTATTAAATTATTAGATCTCCTGTCATGAAAGCCTTTCCAAAATGCGTTCAATTTTAAGTAAATATATTTTATTTCTAAATTGTGAAATAAGTTTTAACAATTAAAAGTGCAACCACTGTATCGTTTGTTTGTGTTTGTGTGTGTAGGTGTGTGTGTAGTTATAGGTATGCAGGAAATATACCGCCCCTTTTAAGAATATTTGCATGAATAACATAAGCCACCGCAATTTTGAACACCTAATAACAAACATCGCAAGCAATGTCGTTGACTACCATCACACACCACCTGAATGTGTGTGCATGCAAGAAAGTTTTAAATGTGTCTATGAAGCTCCTCTATTTATCCAAAGCAACACGTATTTAGGTGAGTTACAGCTTAAAACGGCACGACAATTCCCTTCAAAAGAAACAGGTGAATGATAGAAGAGATTATGTATTATTGTAAACATGCACATTCCCCCCTTTCTTCCCTGAATACATGTGGATATTCATGATTCTACGAGCGCTAATGTGATGAGGAACATTTCCATCGATGAAGGAGACAACTTTTGGCGGTGGTGTTGATATCTCTGAAGTCTGGGTACCCAGTAGTCAAACTTAAATGCCTGGTTACATGCTTGAAGTTCATCCATGCCTATAAATTCATAATTTTATTATGTGCGCAGATAATGTATGAACTTGCTGGATAAGCAATTGAGGTATGCGTCGACCTGAATTTCTGTGTGAAAATTCAGGATGGTAAAAGTCAAAGTATTATTTAATTTTAAATGATTAGACGAAAAAAAGTCTGAAAAGACAGTCAAAAGAAAATGTTCTACCTGTGAAATAGCTCATTTAAAAAATGGTTATGTCTACGAGTATATAGCGCATATTTATAATCAATATATAATCAATATATATCATACGGCATATTTTAGACAGAAAATTCATTGTGCCATTTCATATTTTCTATTAAAAAGTAGTTAATGAAATATGATATATCGTATATTCAGCTATTTCACAGGATATCAAAGTATAGCCAGTATTTAATTTATTCAATATGATTTATGTTTTTGAACATTGAAAGCCAAATGTCACTTATCTCGAATTGTATCTACCAACTTAATTACTGGTTCTCATCTAACTGCCTTAAAATTAACTATAACAAAACTGAAATCTTTATGTATGTTTCCCGTCACAACTTAACTAATTTTGGTCCTCGAGATCTATATTTAGCATATCAAACTATTCCTGTTTCGCAAAAGGCCAAAACTCTTGGAGTCATTTTCGATAACGTTTTAAACTTCGAACACCATATTAACCCCATTAGAAAAAATGCTTCCAGCAAATCCGAAATCTTTACAAAGTATGTCATTTTCTAAATTAAAACCTATAAAAACTGGTGATTTAAGCTTTTATTACTAGTAACTTAGATTATAACTGTAATTCATAATTTTTCGGTTACACTGAACCTTGAATCTGAAAACTAGAATCTACTCAAAATATTTGTGCCCGCTACATAAAAAATCTAAGTCGTCATCTTCACAACCTAAAATATGTTTTCTTTGACTTTAATTGGTTGTCAATCAATACGCCAATCATATTCAAAATCTGTGTTCTAGTGTTCAGGTGGCTGCCCAACGATGCTCTATAGAATACCTATTGAAGATTTCCTGAGACTGCACCTTCAAATGAAATTGCCCCTCAAGTAAGATCTCAATGATCACATCGTTTATATTGTCCGTTTGTACACTGTAACACTTATAGTGCTTTCTCGTATGTTGATCGGAAAATTTGAAACAGTATCGATTCGAATATTCACATAACAATTCGAAAAAGCACTAAAATATTTTTAATAACTAGTGTCTACTCCGAATCACCCATATTCACACATTACTTTTATATTGTATTTAATTTCTGCATTTTTGTTTTTATAATGTATTTGTTTTCATATACATGTTTCTTCTTCTTCTTTCGTGTCGCTCATCTATCTAATG
Organism: Invenusta paracnida; assembly: GCA_036023295.1. Classification (NCBI taxonomy): domain Eukaryota; kingdom Metazoa; phylum Platyhelminthes; order Proseriata; family Coelogynoporidae; genus Invenusta; species Invenusta paracnida. The sequence continues at coordinate 25,995 of JAYRBW010077694.1, read as the reverse complement.
ATATAGTATTGTCGATCGTCCCAAAGTCTTCGTGCGTTGGCTGAGATAAGTTTATATTATTTGTACTATTTATATTTTCTTTGTTTATCGCTTACTGCTTGTTAATCTGACTTATTCTATACACCTTTTAGACATTTATTTTTCGAGTTTTTATATATCTTAAAAAACCATTGATATTTTAAGAAGATTACTTTTAAGAAAGCATTAGTCAGTTTATTTCATTAATAGTTTTCGCCGTATTAAATAAAAATAAATAAAAAAGCCATAACATGCAAATATGTAAAAAAAATCTACAATACACGAAATCAAGCCTCTAGTTAATATATTAATGTCCCTCTGTGGCTTTACTCATAGTTAAGTTGGTGCTACAAGGGCTCAAAACCCAGTGATAGTTTCCATGACCCCTGTCGTTTTACTGTACTAGTATCCTGCGATTAGTACTCCACTGCTACTTTTTCTAGCTTATGGCGGCCATGTTAGTTTAATGTGAGAGTCTGCTTTATAACAGGGATTTATCATTTCATTTTGGTATATTTCATATATTTAAACAGGACATTTTTGTTATTTAAAGATATAAGTATTAATAAAGAATAAAAATATAATGCTATGTGAAATTTTAATATGTGAAGATCTATTGAATCATGTCTATATTTTAAATATGTCAAATAAACAGCAAAGAACGTAAAAAATACATAGTATTTCCGATTTAACACATAAAAATACCAAAACATATTTTAGTTATTGACTTAAATGTTGATTCATAGTTTGCGTAATAATAAATTATAACAATTAAAATATATATGAACCCTTGCATAGTAGCAAATGTACACTAAATTATAGTAACATAGAGTATATGTGTAAATTTGTATGAGCATAAATGATTAATATGTACTCCAATTTCTGACAATACATAAATATAATTTCTTATATTTCATTATTATACATGACTATAATAATCTGCTACTGCTTAGTAGTATATATTATATGTACATTATGTATTGCTTAATTTATGCTAATAAGTTGCAAATTTTTATAAAGCTAAATTCCAAATAGTCTCAAAAACATGTATTATTGGTTTTATAGTTCCATTCCTTGATGCAGACAGTCAGTTCATTAATGCACAGTATAACATCTCAATACTGTCTAAAATTACGACAATAGTGCATAAACTATATATATTTTTTTAAATCTTTCCGCGCAAGCGGTTTAATTTCTGTAAATTTATGCACACGATTTAGTAATAACTGCTATAAAGATTAGCTATACATAAATATACATATAAGCAAAAAAATGAAACATACGGCTTATCCAACAATATAACAAAAGTGTGCCATGTTAAATATGAACAAACCATTGTGCATGTATTGACTGTGATCCATTGATTGAAAATTGATTTTCGGTGTTGGGACAATTTTCATGTATGTCGTTCATACATTTTTAAATGTCGTGCAATTTTTGTATGTGTGTGAATTTTGTTTCTAACGTGGTAACCATAGTCAATACCTTCTGAACATACAAAAGTGGTTTTTCGGAGTAATGCATTATCCTGAATAAGAACTCTAAAGCAACTTAATTTCAGTTTAATGATTGATCGCGTTTTGTCACTAAATATCATAAAATTCATACCAATTAAAATTGTATGTTAATATACACATATATATCTACATATATATATATTATATATTATATAAATAATATTGTAATCATATTTTTGTATATAAGTTATATAATTTATGTTAATAATAATTAAATTATGGATGTTAGACAATTCTACTTCAAACTATTGCACAGTTATATGTATATTTTTCACAATTATTACATTACGCATTTCAATTAAGAATAGATTTAACTCTTCTTAGAAAAATTCTCCAGAAAAACCCTCAGAAAAATTAATTGATAATACATATGAAACTTATATTGTGTTTTCGAATTATTTAACACGTTCATTATATTTCAATTATTTGAATTATAAGACGATTAACTCTAAAACAAAGGTTAATTGCGAGTTCTATTCCCAGTCACTTACTACACTATCAGTATTCAATTGGATAGTCCTAAATGTAAAAAAAAAATTACACTCTTATCAATTTGACTCTAATTTGCGGTAAGTCAAAACATATATATACTCGTGTCTATCTTATTAAAACCATTCATGTAATTAAAACCAGTTGGGAATGATTTCGCTAAACGATCGAAATAATTTATAAATAAAGACATTTTTAAAACTGCTCTGAAAGTGCACATAATATTATCGAAAACGTCAAATTAAATTGTTATATTGATAAAAGTTGTTTAGTGCCGTTCGCAACTGTTCGCAACAAGATCACAGGATCACCTGGCGTTGCAGCCGAGTGAGTTCGTCATACATATTAATAACCAGTTAACCGATAAATATTTCAAAATAATAAAATAACTGGGTCAAATTTAGTTTATAGTAAAATTTTGAACATAAAAAAACTTTTTTTTTTTACATATTGAATAAGTTTATTAATTTTTTGGTGGACTGGTATAAGTAGCACGCATTTTACGTAATTAAATACAAGCATAATCAATATATATATATATATATTATTTAACCACTACTGGGTTCTAAACTGAAAAAATAGAAACATTAAAAATTATTTTAAATTATTTAAACAAAGTTAAATATATACAACTTTTAATTATATTTAAAAATTAAATAAAAATAAACTAAATTTAGTGAAAATGTTATTATAGTTTTAAATATAACCTAGAACAATATGTTTGAAAGTATGTAATATTTGATCGAATGATGTGATATGGCACTATTTAACTATGAATGTCTAAACATTGCACTAATATGCCCAGTCGCAATACCTCATTAAATGACTGCCACTTATATTTCAGGGTCATATTGTAATAATATTTAAAATGGTTTATGATAAATAATTATTTGTTTATAAATTTGATTATAAAACAACATTATACATATAGCTTGGTGACGACATTTGTTTTAAGAATAATATAAGCACACTGCAGAATATTGTATTAACAAGCATTGTCATTGTCCTAAAATAACCTAAACTACACTATTTAAAGTTACTTTTCATTTTTTTATTAAATAATACCTTAAACAAATTTTACAAAATTTATAAAAAAAATATATTTTAAAATATAAATAGAAAACAAGGCCATTGCAGATATTTCAATGTCATAGCTTATAGTACAAAATTTCAAAATAGTATAAATAGTATTATAAATAACATTATGATTAATAATTTTTTAACAAATTTATAAAAATACGAATTTATTTTTATGTTAAATTGACAAAATTTATTTTAAGCTTTACTAAGACAATATTTGTATCAATACTGCAAAATATTGAATATTGTATTAAATGAACTATTTTAAGATGTAAAATAATCTTAGTCTATTGATAAAATCTACGCAAACAACTAATTCAATATTTTAAATTATAATTAAACCGAAAAGAGCGAGTCGATACGAATATTTCAAATATTTTGAGACATACGTACAATGAAAAATGTTGCAGTCAAACTTATAAAATAACAGGAAAGTTAACTTTATATTCAAAGTTATTTACAAGTTGGATGTTGTAAAAGATATAACGCGCAGATTTATCATTCAGTATTTCAATGACAAAGGCTGCACAATACACCTGCTTAATGAGACAGGTGAAATTCAGGTATTTTCAATACATTTCTCATCTTATTGATTATTATCAACAGTGAAATTAATGAGTCAATTGAGTGAATGCATAATTACCTACAATGCTAAGCATAATTTAATTTTTGTGACTTATTTATTTATATATATAAGCCAACATATGTAAGAGAGCACTTTTAAGTACGTTTTTTTCAAATTGAACTGAATATGACCCTGCTGCATTTTTATTTTTAAACATAAAACATAACAATTCTAAGTTTACGATTTTTTTTCTCGAATAAAGTTTATTTGTAAAATGATTTCAAATAGTCCATAGCATTATTGATACATTGTCATAATTAAATATATTTGTTTATTTAAGTTATAATATCATTAAAAATGGATTTGAAAACTTTGAAAACTTTTTAAAAACGCTTTTATATATTATATCAAATTAACCAATTTTTTATTGATTGTGTAACATATAAGAATATACTCATAGATATTTGTTTTAAATTGTATATACAACCAAATACTTTATATACTTTATGTATATTGTACATATTAATTATTTTCTATAAATATACTATATAGTGTGAATGCCTAAAATAAGATTGCTGATATTTAAAAGTTACATAACTCAGTCGAACTTAAATTAACCATAAAATAAAATAAATAGTCATAAAATGATAGTATTGAAATATGTTCACTCAATCAAATGTATACAATTAATAGTTCAATTAATATAGTACAATTAAATAGTAGTACAAATTAAATAATACAATTAATATATGATCAAGATACAAAAATCATTCTTTACTCTTATTTGATTAATTTATGTTATATAATATCTGTTACCATAAATTTAATGCAAGTGATTTATAAGTTTGGTTATAAGTCTTTCCAAGACTTATAACACGCTAAGATTATAACTTTCTTTATTTTTCCTGCCAACTATCCTAAATGTTTAATCGATTCACTCAATGTAATATAACACTTGCTTATGAATCCACGTACTTGCACGATTACATGCAGTCACACTTTCGTTTTTCTAAATTTAAAAGTTGTCGAAAGAATTTTGGCTTTTAGAAAGAAATAGTGTTGTTGGGTTAAATGTCAATCAAAACTTTCGACACATAAAAGTACTTTTAGTTGTATAGCCAGACTGAATTATTTTAACAACAAACTAAACGTGAAATAAACACTATATTCACGCGATAACCCGTCACCTAAATAATGTTGCTTAAATATTGCTTCATACTACCATCATATGTAATTTAATGTCTATAGATGTATACATGTCATTTATATTGCATATGCATGTATGTTTGTATAGGCACTTGAGTATAAATATTCGCGGCATATTGCTTTTACATAAAATTGTTACTTAAAATATTATTTTTATTAATTTATATAATTATTTAAAATAATACTTTTATTAATTTATTTCATTATTTAAAATAACCACATCATTTAAATATAATTGATATTTTTTACAATGTACTAACGAAATAATTTCAACTGGAGCAGTTTAGTGATATGTTAACGGATAAATATATTTAATAAAATGTAAAATAACTAAAAAATTATACCCTATTTTAAGACAGTACACCGTTTATGATAGCGTATAAGATAAATTATACTCTGACATTTAAACGGAGTAGAAATGAGCACATCAGTATACTTTTATCGAATAAAGGTGTTACCTTGAGTAATTCCAGCACTGGATTGCATATTGAATGGAAGGATTCCGGACTTGGAACTGAGAACCAGTCAACAGTCACGCCGACTTGAGTGTGTCACTTTTTGTAGTCCAGTTCGCCTGTAACAAGCCAAAGTTTCCGTTATGTATTAATGAGTTTAGCACAGATGTCATTAACGTAAAGGGAATAGTATTAATAATCATACATTATTTAAAAATAAATGAGCAGTTAAGCTTGTGACGAATAACTATAGTACTTAAATAAATATGATTGTGGATGTTATTGAATATCAATATATGCAATAAGAAAATATGGATAAATAGTATTATCTATAAATATTTATTTATTGTTTTGGAATTCAGTCTAGACCGAATAAAAATCGATACTGTCATGCTTATAAATTAAATAAGATACAATTTATTTGTAATAAACTTGTTTTCTTATAATAAATAGTTTTCATATTTCTAAAAAAATTCTTACAAAAATTGTTATCAGTACTTATAGAAAACATTAGACTTATCCATATATACTCGTACAGCAGATAATACATCAAACATGATATTGCTTATAAACTTAGTTTTCATTTGAAATTCCGAATATATTTTATTTACATTCTACAAAAATATGTTTCCTTGAATAAGGTTGCATTTTATGTGTTTGTATAATATGTCTGGAATTTAAAAAATACTGTCGCAGAACATTTACGGACACTATATATATAGCTATAACGGTTTATATTTACCATTTCTATAATTACCGTTTAAGAATATTGAGAGAAATGTATGTAAATGCAGTAAGCAAAACAACTGATAAAAACACTATAGATACCATTTTATGATGGAACTCCAATTATATTAAATTAATTAAATTAAATTGAGGAACAATAATTTTACCAGTGAACATTAAATATAATCTATTAAAATAACTAAGTACTATTAAATAGTAAAATAATGAATAATCATACATTGAGTAATTTAAAATAATTATAAAATATTTTTATAAAATTAAACAGGAAGAGGTTTTAAGATTAAAATTTGAAGTTCCAAATGTTGTTTCATGAAAATCATAAGATAAACAAATTATATACAATAACAAACATAAAATGTATATTTACATAATAAATATATTAATCATGTGATATCAGCCGCACTGAACATATACTAAAAATGCATTAATATATATATAATAATGAAACCAAAACACAAACAATAATTAAAGTTTAGTAGAAAGGAGTGGTCAATAAGCCATTATTAATTGATTTATATTACGATTTTTATGGAAAACTATTGAACGATTTACTATATAAAATTGTGTAAGGAAGTCAAAACAAAATAATATGAAACAGAATAATACTCTCACATTTTTAGAAAAATATCAGAACACATCAAAACGGTCACATTGATGACCGTTTATTTAACCCCAGGGAGTCTTTATTTGACTTTCAAACTAAAAATACTATAAACCCGTAATATATATTAATACAATATTTTTGTAAAATACCAATATTTACCATATAAAGGGACACGATTCTCCAGGGATAAAAAAGTTCTTCATAGACAATATATTCGAAGGGTAATAATTGTGTTATTGATTTCATTATATTAACCATATTATGACTTTGAGAGTTATAGAATTAATTATTTATTTTAATGTAGCTAAAACATCCACAGTTTGTCTATGCTTTTAAAACATTACACACATAATATATGAGCACTGTTAAATAAGATTAATTTTAATCATAAGTAAGACTATTTTCATATATATTAAGATATGACTTTTTATTAAAAAATATAAGTTTACGATTATTTAAATATTCCGTTAATCTAACGTGTATTATACAACTCCTTTTGCTCGTAAATGGTGTTTTTGTTGACAATTTTATATATTTACTATAAACAATTAAAATTTATGAAAGACAAATATTACCCTTTTATTGTCTACATAGACACAAATTATAATAGTGCCATGTAATATTAACATATATATAGCGTTAAGTGATATAATGTATTTTTATTGTAACAATCAGATTTTTTTAGAAATATGTTATTATTCCACTGATTATTATAAAACGACCTAAACGAACATGTTGGCATGCATTATAGATAAAAGAAAGGGGAGTACTATTGCTAGCTACTATAATCAAAGACCTACTTCTATGTATTTAAAACCAAATGCTCCTCCTACAGAGCAATGTAATGATTGATAGTTTTCTGGCATGCATAGCTCAATTACTCCTTTAAGATCATATAGTCAACATCCGTTCAGGCCCCTGTCCCTTTTCTACTGGTCCACTGGTACTATATACAAGCACCGATTAGGAGATTTAAATTGCATTTTAAAAAGTTAAAGATTTCAATCATACTACGTGTGCACATAGGTATGTATATTTATAGTTATGTGCACCAAAATGTCAATATTTGATACAGACAGTTCCACAATCGAGGTTAATATATTCATTACAATTAGTTATTTCCATAATATATAAGGTACCTACACTGTTTACATTACAGCGTACACACTATATATATGCATAAATATTATCCGGCTGATGAATTGTGCGTGTATATAAGGATTTAAAAAGAAAAGAAAAACATATATATGTATAAAAGCGAACTTTGAGACTATTGAAAGGCAGTCACGCATGAACTACTTCTCTATTTAATGTGACTAAATTCTAGCTCCCTCTTCCTCTGAATACAGAAAGATTATTTAATATAAAGGACAACGATTGAGCAGGAACTCATTTATTATAAGAAGCAAGCCGAACTTGATCGTTTTCACGTGATTTGGCGTCGGAATGACGAGAAACAAAGTTCATGGCGCCAAAATGTAAAAATCGATGAATTATTGAGAAATCAACAAATACTCCCGGTTTAAAGAGGAAAGCGTATTTACGGTAGCGAACCGAGTTAATTGAGAAAAGAGAAGTATTTACATGATGAATACGTCCCATAGATATACAACACATTGTTGAAGAAATATATTTAAAACTAAATCATTCTTAAGCAAATTAAGTAGTCTAATTTTCAATTTTAAAATGAATTATCAATGTCACTGCAATAGTTTATTTTAAATAATATCTTAAAAATCTAAACATACAATACAAACATGTAACGATAAAGAATTTAATGACTCTCTTTCTATATATATTTCACTTCTCCATTCCTTATAGTATTGAAATATGTATTATATAATATATATCTATATCTAATGTACGAGTATATATCTATTATTCACATATATGTATATAGATATTACAATACTATAAATATACTATACTACTACTATATAAATACTATATATGTTCGCTAAATTAATATTTAACTAATTGTATTTAATCATATAACAACATACCAAAATATCAAAGCAACTCCGTAAGATATACTTTTAGAAAATCGGAAAAACATTAATTTTAATCAAGTATTTTTTAATATGTGAAAATATTTCGCGTCACGGAAGAACTAGCCTAATATATTTTTAAAGTTAGATCTGTTTATTAATGCTAAGACCAAATAAATTCAAATAAATGCCATGGAAGAAATCTAACTGAGATTATAAAAGGTTCAAATTCTTATTTACACATTTTATATTTACAAATATCCAAAACAAAATATCTAACAATTTTTTTTAATGCTTTCAAAATGGTACAGTTTCTATAGTACAAAATATATTGATGTCCAATTTAATGTAATCAACATTTTAGAAAATAGTCTACAAAATTCGCTTCGTCTTTCTTAAAACTTTTAAATAAAATATGGCAAAACATTTTGTTACACTACCTAAATGGTATATATATATATATACCTATATATATATACTATATATTACTACGTGTGTTTCCGTAAGCCATGAAAAAAAATTAAATACAAATTGAACCTATCTCAAATAGAATAATACAATATTAAATAGAGTAGTAAACAATAATAATGTCAGTGTTATTAGTAAAAAAAATTACCCACCCACAATTTATTTAAGAATAATACAATATTATCAAACATTTTCAAAGCACTAAAATATTGTATATCATATAATAGCAATATCGGAAAGTTTTATATATATATATTATTTTTGCACTATTAATTAATAAATACATTTTCAATATAACATTTTTTTGTATATACTTTGATTACGTAAACCCTTAAAAATAATTCATTTTAACGTAAATTTAACTAATAAAGCCAATCTAGATTTCCCTTCCAAGTATATAAAGCACATTAAATAATATCTATTCAGAAGTATAGTTCGATTGTCCACATGTTACAACACGTATAGATTAAACGTACATGGCGGAATTTGAATCTCGCAATTGAAATGCACCAAAACAATAAAGGCCCGCATCTACACCACTTGGTGTATGGCACGTAAAACTTGATCTACAACTTTAAGCTGACCAACGTTATGAGAAGCAATATTATCGATTGAATCAAATGTAATAATTTTTCATTATCAGTTAGCTATGCTTTTATCAATATAAACAATTCTTTTTTTCTAATGCAGGTAGAATTGTATATATTTTATACACATACGTAAATAATCAGTAATTAAATATATTCAAAGATTAAAAAACATTAAATGACAATAGAAATGTTTACTTAAGAGTACGACCATTATTTTATAGTACGCTCGGATCTTAAAAATACTGTCCAATTGAAAAATAATGCATTGTAACACGCAACAAAATTTAAAAAAGACACTATGAAATAAACTGAAACAATTTAATAACTATAATTTCTTAATTAATCAATATAGTACCGTAACTATTGTATTTTAGTGCTACTAATTCAGCATGTGTTACTTAATTAAAATCGTTAAGTTTATCAATCAATTTAAATTAAAAAAATTCAAATTACAACAAAAAATATTTATTGTTAATAAAAAAAATTCTTAATTTCAAATTATAATCCTACATGAATATAATTTAAAATTTCTTGTTTTGATAATGTTGTATTTCTAATTGGTGATTTTTATAAATAGACACCGAAGATAGGATCAAACATTTAAATATCATTAGAGCTTAGCAACTAATTACTACTAAAACAATTAATCAACTAACCTTTTCCAGAATTCTAGTATATAAAGATAGCAATAAAATAGCTCAATTTAATAATATCGTGTTTTCCGATCTAGTCATTAATGTCAAATTTGATTAATACATTTTAATATCTAAGCAAAAATCATTTCAAATGGTATTTTTCACAAATAAAAGTTGCCTACGTTAAGAGATTAAATTACGGAAAATTTATTACCAAACAGTTGATTTTTTCCCGAATTAATCGATACAATATGGAGGAAATAATTAAATAGTTTGGATTTTGTGTTTTATCAGATGATTCAGTAGAGACAAAGTGGCGATAGTAAAAGTAAATTTATTGTGACTGAATATAGTATAACAAATGAACATAAAATGTTTCTAAACCAATACAAAAATCGAAATCGTATACACATAATGGCTCAAAATTTATATTACTATACAAAAAGTGTGGCTAATAAAATACATGGAATATAAGATACATTATTTGATACATTTTTAATGTTTAATTAGATATTGTTTAATTGATTTTTAATTTATAAACATTATTTTTACGTACATGTACATAAACTATTAACAACTATGTGATTATTTATGAGAGTTATACTTGTTTCGTTTCGTATTATATATACACAAATATGAATATCTATATTCAAATATTTTATACTGATTTATTCAAAAGTAAATAATACCTATAGGTTCATTAGTACTAAAATTTAAAATGCTATACGTTTACCAGTGTAATATGTAGCGGACATATATGTATATTGAATGTTTTAGGTACAATTTAAACGTTAAAAGAAAACCCCTTCGACAAAGATATTTTGAAAAACCTTTAGCAAAATACAACTAAATTTGAAAATATTATATTATATTAGTATATTATATATATATATATATATTTAATAATTGGCCTGACGATATAATGATTCTGCATAACGCAAATTAATGCATATATTCACATAAAAATCTAAATCTACAATATTTCCCTTAATAATTCGTAAAAACTATCTCAACAAATCCTAAATGGTTAGAAGATTTACACATGTATGTAAGCATAAGCGATGGGTAAATTTCTTAAAATGAAAAGCCTCTACTTCAACCTACAAATGCACTTTCTTCTCTACCCCCCTAAGAACGATAAAGAGGGAATAAATTAGTCAGAAAAATTGTTCATATCCTGACATGGAACCGTCAAAATGTCATCCAACCCAGCTAAAACGGTGTAACGGTTTTGGCTTAACTATAAAAATATTCACATTGCACACAGCGGTGCCAAAATCGCTTGTGACACATGATGGACGGTGCTTAGATTGACCGCAAAACTGTCCGAAAAGGACTTGTATGCGAGGTATGTAGTACTACACAGCATTAATCCTGAACCCCTCCACCGCGGCAAGGGAGCAGCGACCCCCCAACCTCTTGGTCGTAGAGGTGTATAATCTACAGGGTTTCCGAGCGCAAAAGGTGGAGTGTTTTATAAGGTGTATGTGTTTATTTATGTATGTGTATGCACTAATTATTAAATTATGGGCAATGAAATAGAAAAGAAAATGATTTAAAAAGAAAAAGATGTCTTGAACAAAAAAGACATTTACTCATTAAACTTATAATCTACGTTAGATGAGGTTGTTGGGCTATATGAAATTGAATAAAACAGAAAAAAAATAATGTTCATTTAAATATACCATTTTAATATATAAAGTTATTTATAATACCCAACTAAATCTATATAGCTCTTCCGATAATATTGTCTATTCTAGTACTAATCTAAAGAAACTGATTGAAAAACTACTTTATTTTTTCTAACTAGGACAATTATAATTCTCGTTGCAAATGGTATAGTAAAAAAATTAATATGTACAATGGTAATATAGAAAATAGTTCAATAAATTCAATGGAAAATAGCTTGCTAATGGTTATATTTTGTGGACAAATTGAAACAAAAAGCATGATTAATGTGTAATTTACGTTTCAGTAATCATTTAAAAGTAATATTATTTACAAGTTAATAATTTTCTAAGCAAAATTCAAATAAATCTATAAATATTTTTACAGTTATATTTTCAAGAGAAATATTAAATTGTTTAATACAATAAAACACAACGCAGTACAATGCATTATTAGATATATAATAGAGCTGATATACTAGATACACAAAATAAAGATAAATTTGATGTATTATATTATATTAAATTAATTTTACGGAGATTTTATAAGGAGGAAAAATAACAAACAAAAAGTAAATATAAATGATAATTTAACAAGTATCTGTTTAAATGCATTATGGATCAAACTAATTTACTTCTCTTTCAATTATACACATATATATACCCATAATTACAACAATATGAATAATGAATATCCAAACGGCCAGTTGTACAAATTCCTGTCAATATACAGATAAATAAAATGTTTGCTTGTATTTCAGTAAAATGACAAAACAGCTGGTAAATAATTAAATTGCTGTACCTACTACCTAACATTTGTCAATTGAGTTATACATATTCTTCTGTGTATATATGCTCAAATATCTCCAATTTTGGTCTGCATATATACAGCTACACTGCGTTAATTAAGAAAATAATAAAAAATTAACTGTATTTACATACGTTGTTGCACATATTAAAATAGACTTGTGATACAAATTATGAGTAAATCTATTTGTAGTACAGACATTTTGTCTATATATCACGAAATAATGTCTATATTAATAAGCGATGTATATGAATATGTATAATAATAGATTAATCATTGCACTACTAGGACAATACTTCATTACATAATTAGTTAAAGTCACAAAACAAATAAAACAAATTAGATAAATTAAATAAATTAAAACTAATAATTAAATACATAATCTAAATTTATTACAATATTGGTGTGTCTTGTTGATATATATGCCTTACTTGATAGTATTACTGTTTATTAACAAAGTTAATATAAACATAAACTGTTTCAAAATAATGGATATGTCGATTTTGCTATGTCGCAGTATAAATGCTCTATGCATCTATTTCTAGAACAAATTTTATTATGCGCAAAATTCAAATTTCTATCGCGTGATATTGAGATGCATTATTTTTTTGTAATTTGCAAATATTCAAAGCTAAGTGTTCTCAGTATTTATGTTTATTCCATAATTTGTATTTTAAAATATATATTCTTCTGATTTATTACTAGGTTAAAAACTAATTGGATTAAAGTTTATTCAATATAAAAAGCTGACATATTTTGTTTCAAGTATATGATAATAACTAATTATAATTTAAAAGCGTAAATAAATGCTTTTAGTTCAAAAATATGAATTTAAAAATTTAATATAAATTTTAGTATTTTACCAAATCATAAAATTAATGCTGAACTAAAGCAACAATTTATATGAAAAAGTATTATTTTTATTATTTAACATACAAAAATAAGATTTGTTTTATTAATTCTATAAAAATATTACAATGAATATAATGTTGACAGATCTATCAAGTTGTATTCAAATATATTAGAGAGATGTCGCTTTTGTTATGTCCGCAGTATAAATCAATGTAGAGATGCCATTAAAAAAAACTAAAAACTAAAATGAAAACGTTTGAGAAAGCCTCGAGAGTTCATTCGATAATTTAGACATTGAACGTTCTAAAAAATAAAAGTAAACTGGTTAATTAGTAGTGTCATAATATCAAATAGAAAAATATACATGTTTGAAATTTTGATTCACTGGAACATACCCTTCTCCGTCATTTTTAGACAGTCCTATATGTTAAACTATAATCATGTTTTACATTATAATAATCAATTAATCTAATGCCGTTTTGCTCATAACCTGGAATACATATATATTATATGATATAACAAAACTTAAAGCAAAGCACATTCATGTTTGTATTGTAAATTAACTATTTTTAGTATAAAAACTGGTCCATTCATTCGACAAACCAGGGGATTTTGTTCCCATACATTTATATTTGTTATCCAGTAATCAATACAATGTGGAAGAAATTATTGAATATTTTTTGTTTTATCAGACGATCAAGTTGAGAAGTAGTGGCGACGGTAAAAACAATTTCAAACATTTTACGAGAAAAATGTAAAGGCTGAAAGAATTAAATGCCACTTAAAAATATAAAGCACTATAAATCGGCTCACCTCACCTTAAATGTGATCACTGTGAAAAATATTTATTTCTATTTGTAATATTTTATATATTTTAAATATATGATTTTGTTATTCATTTGCTTTATTAAAATGTTAATCATACGAGTTTATTAAATAAAGTAAATATTAATTAATTGATTCATATTTGATATATATTTCACTTAAAAATGAAATAACTAGACAAAACGATTTTACATATCTACGCAATATCACAAAACTGGGCATATTCATGCATTATATTTGACAAAAATCAAATTTAAAAGTATTATCAAACAAAAAAATAGAATCATGCTTTGTAATTATATATAACTTAAATCATCCTTAAGAAAAATCATTGAATGTTTATACAAATTGTTTTTACTGGAAAACAAATATATCAAATCATTTAATGTAAAAATGGTAAAATATTCCTAACGCAATGCATGAATATATGCTAAAGCGTATTAGAAGAATATAATCAATGTAACAGCTCCAAGAAGTTGAATTAATTTGACATATTTTATCAGAATCCATATTTTTCCGATAAGAAAACTTTTAGTCATTAATCAGGGAGTAAAACCACAAAGGTCATTTCTAAAGATACTGCTATTAATATCCACCTATAAATACACAATGTAAAATATAATGACCATCTGCCAGGCCATCTCATACGAATAATCTACATAATATTCGCTTGGCCAGATGCCAAACACCATAATATACGATATGACGTATAATACATACCTACATAAGTACCTACGTGTTTCCACAATTCGAAGAAATGCCAAATTTTAAATTTCAATACAATTTGAATAAAATTATGTTATATTACAATCAGCGTAATAACATACTTCATTAAAGCTGGTTTAATAAATTATAATAATTTTGTCAAGCATGTAAATACATGGAATATATATTGAACGATTAGAAATGATCTATTATAAAAAAACCAAATATACTGTTTATGTATCAGTCAACAAATTATATACAAAGTAAAAGGTGATCTGTCTCATTTAAGTAAATTATTTTGTGTACTTGTATTGTAAAATATGAATGTGTCGTAATGTATTCCCCATTTCTGCTACTCGTGCGACAATGTAGAGTAATGACACTGTCAATAAATGTTGCATTATGAAATGACTAAATGAAATACCTATATCATAGCTTAAATCTTCTAGAGAATATTAATTTAGGCATATAATCGATTTTAATTCTATAAAACCTTGTATTGATTAAAGTACTTTGAATCTATTTTACGTTTATTTTAATCAGTAAATGTATTTTGAAGAACAATTAAGTGATTTAATTTATTGGTCTACAGTGATACGCATAACTATTTGTGTATATATTTATTATTCTATACAAATGTAAGAAATGTGAGTAATTGTTTCAATGCACGTCTTGTTGTGTATTAAAATAGTCATTTTGTTTTATACATGTCAAAATATTTATGAAAAATTTAAATGCTGGAAATAGGCTTTACGCATAAATGAATTTAGTAAAATTGTTTACACGATAAATTTTTGTAAATATAATAATAACTAAATCTCTATTTACTGATAAAGAAGGAAAAGTATATATTTTTGTATTTGTAAATATACACTTCAGTAAATGATAAATGTTGATTACAAAATTGTGTACTTATAATAGAACAAGATAAAATTGTCATGGTTAAAAGTGGTGTTCCCCGATACGGGCTGATAAAATGTAGACTAGACCAAGTAAATACTGATTTTACTTGAGGATAATTATCAAATTCAAGAATACGATAACATGCATAGTAAAATTTGGACATTGTTTATTCAATATAATTTGAAAATGTTTTTACTTTGTATCCTATAATATAGGGTATGGCCAAGTTACTAAAAATTAAATCTTTCCATCCAATATAACTTATATTAAGTATATGAAAATACACATAATTAAAATAAATAAAATAATCGGTTAAGTGTCTGAAGCTTATATTACAGGCACATCCTATACACGACTGACTGTTTCTAAGTTAATCCAAACACTAATTAAACAGATTATTCTTAAAAAGTAAAACATATCGATAGTATTTTTATTATGACGCTCTCGGCATTTTGTACACCTTATTCTTGTATAAAATATCTTCGATCACAATTTTCTACTTCCTCTTCAAGATTGATCCAAGTAGGATAGTAGGATGTGAATGCGAAGTATTGAGGTGTGCCCCCTCGACCTCAAATAAAACAGTAGCATCAAAGAGTTTAGTGAGGCATAAAAATCCTCCCTTAGTGCTATATTTATTCCGCTATTTTGTGCTCTGCCATTTTCTTTCGCTAATTGGGTATTCATGTCAAATTAGAAATCAGTCTAAGAGCTACACTACGACTGAACTACACTACTGATAGTATTACCTAACTTTTACCGCGAGATGTTACCTTTGGATCTGTATACCACACCCCAGCCTCCCTCAAACCCAATCAGTCATCACACCAAGCTAAACCAAACCCCGTGCAGTCATCAAGAGTAGAAAATCTAATGAGGAAATTTCTTATTTATTTCCTGTGTCAACTTAAACCCTCCATATTTAAGACTTTAACTCAGCTAATACACACCGAAACTTACCATACCAAACTAAATTATGTACTCTACTGGAAAGCGGAATATGTGTTAGGGTACTCTCTTTATACCAAAAAATTAGAAAAGGCTATACTAACCGAAGCTGTGTACGTATATACATAGTAATTAGGCAGCGCGTTCTAAGATTTTGAGGATTTATACTGAACCCATTGCTCCATTTGCCGAAATATTTCATAAATACAACTATAAAACGAATAATGTTACTGTTATTATACAGACATTATTAAACTTGACTAATTCTGTAGCAAACAAATATATATGTATTATATTATAATTATAATTCGGATTTTATTATATAATTAGGCCGACAAATCCATTAAATCAACAATAACATTGAAACTGAATTATAGTGAAGACATAAAAACGCGATAATTACAGGAATATTCTGACAATTATAATCTTTATTATTCCAGAAAATTACAATTGTTCATACAATCATAAAAACGAGAGCGAAGAAATAGTGATTAGAATGTTCCTTGGTTAGTGGTTATATATAAATATATACATACAGTCGATTATATTAAATTATGAATAAAAGCTGATTTATTTTAAATTAATATTATGCCCACATATAAATTAAGTGCAGGCATTTATGTAGTTTCAAATAAGCCGGAGAGATTTATCTATATCCCACTCTCATTTATCGCAAGAAGTTTTAATTCATCAGGGGGTTCAAAACCTGAATCGGTCGATAAAATATGTGAAAACGTGATGAACAGGAAAATTGAGCCTCATCATGGTTACAATGCCAAGAGTTAAATTAACTAGTCCAAACTCATAGAAGTTAGTGAATACGAAAAGAGGGCTCCTCATGCGGTATTGAAGAGAGAGAGACACAATTATTAACGAGGTCATTAAAATATACGGCTCTTAATGACCAGACGCCTTCCTAGTGATATTGTGTCATAGCTGAAATCAATAACTTTTTGATATAAATCCTAGCAATAAAACTCTAACGAACTATAATCTATAGATACATTTTCAAATGTTATGCTCACAGTTTATATATATGCAAGTCCGAGTGCGAAAGTATAAGCAGCACAATCAAGTTAACTTTAAATATCCCGAGCCTCATATTTTCAAACATATTATACTAAAGGTATACCTTATATACATACTAGGGTATGTATTTAAAAAAAACATTCCCACACATGAATTTACTAAAATTAATTGTCATTCAAAGTTAAATTTTAAAATTTACACTCGATATATGTTTCATTAACACTATAATATCACAAATATTAAAATATAGATAAGTGTTAATGATTGGCAATGTAAAGGAAACTAATTAAAAATATGGATTTTATATACTCAGATAAAATACAAACACGAATTATGACAAATATGTCGAGGAATTATTTCATTGAAACGTTTCAATAAAGGCATTCAAAGTACATACTAGCAAAAAATAATAAATTGCTGAATATCATGATAAATTTTAGATAATATCTGTGGATTTATATTACCTTCCTCAAAACTGTCGAGTCTTTTATTTATTAACTAGTTTTAAATATTCATTTCTATATGTGCATTGGATTTCATCCCAATAGAACTGCATAAACATGTTAACTTTATTGCATTTAATTCTATTTAACGGATTTTGAGTATGTACACAATAGGTACATCTGTACAATGCGTTATATTCGTTTTGTGAAATTTATAAATTATTCTATAGTAAGGAATTAAAAAAATAAATTACGAAATTGTGGTAGGCCACAATTTTTAGATAATGGACGTTTATTTTATATAACTTCACGTCAAAGAAATAATTTTTAATTATATCAGCCAGGTAGACTGGCTTTTTTTACTTTTTTTACAAATTTATATGTAAATGATTTTGATTCTACTTTATTTTTTGAATTAATATATCTTGACAATAATCGCAAAATGCACAATATTTTCAGTGGAAATATTGTAGATTGCCATTCTCTATCTATATGTACGTATGATTAATGTATTTGTTTACAATATAGAAAAATATAGAAAAGACGCCAGGTTTAAATAGGGTTAAATCCATTCTGTATATTAATTTACTGACTTGAGTAATTTATGTCTAGACATAATTTATTGACTAGTGCAATTAGAAAATAGTCAATACATATGTATATATGTATTGTATTATATAATAAGTCATAAAATATTTCTAAGAATCATTTTAATAGTATTTTTTTTAAACATCAGGTCAATTATAATATTTTATTCTGTTTGAGATTTTTGAATCTAGTTTGATGTAAACTTCAGTCAGAAAGTCATATTAATAACAAACGACTAATTAATTTTATAACATGTAAAACAATTAATTAAAAATAGCCGAAAAATGAAAATATATGTGATAGAATCCAATATTTGCAAAATATATACATTCAAAGCAACAACTGTAGTACTTAATGAAATACAAAATTATTAAAAAGGAAAAGAAAAATATATAAGACCAACATTAAATTACTTTTTCTTCCAGTAATGAACTTTGATATTTATTTAAAATTCCAGATGCAATAATAGCATATATAAAGCCTTTAGTATTATAAGTGAATAGACCAACAATTTGGTAGTTATTACGATCTATGTCAAATATAGTTAGAAATCAGTAACAGATCTATAATAAGCAATCAATCAGTATAATATGAAGGATATTAAGTTATCTTATATTAGTTACGTTTTGAATGCTTCAAACAATAATGAAATAGTTGAACCGCAATAGTGCTGAGACGGAAGTCAACAATACTGAAGTGCGGAGATATAATGACCAGCCACCGCTATTGCTTCCACCTACTGATGAACCAGATTTGTTAATGGTGCTTTTGAGGGTTTTCTAACCTTTCTAGTATATGTATTTATATCCGAGTTATTGCATCAGCTCAACACAAATCCGACGTCAACTTTTAATTTACTTTCAGCAACAGAAAAAGAGTGAGTATCTGTTCGTTCTCCTTCCCATATTATAGCTAGGTTATACCCAATTCAATCCAATACTACAATAAGTTACAGTGGATATATGTATAGGTACCTACTTATATGAAGGCTTCCAAATATAAAAATTGGGAAGTTGGCGCGCTGAAGCACTCAAAACCAAAATGCTACAACTAAATATAAAACTCACTAACTATGGATTTACTTAAAGGTGTATGGTGTGAGATTCCAATAAATTACTTATCAGAAGTTAACGCACTACTGATTTACCCAAAGTGGTGCTAGACCAGAGAATACAGGTTTCACTCTATTATCCCAATTTAAGCTGCTTTGGTTGTCCGCTTTCGTCTCCCACTAAATAGTATTTCTAATAGTATCTAGTACAGAGTATGCATATTTAGAAAACACAACAGTTACTTCATACGTCAATGATATCTTTATAGAATAAAGTATTGAAATATTGAGATATATATATCTATACTGATTTTTTTTACTTATTACAATATTTGAGAATAAAATATATCAAACAAATACTGATTAAAGTCCTTATTATCTAGTTTATTTTGGAATTAGTACTCTCCTAATCTATATTCAAGTATTATATGTAAAGGATAATGTTATGAATGAATGAATTCGAAAAATAAATGCACGACGCCGAAATAACAGTATCCTATTTAGACCACTGCTAAATTCAAAATAATTCAGTTGTATTAAATCTGATGTTAGCGTGCAAATAGAGCATGCCAAGTTTAAAGTAAATGCATTCTGCAATATCATGCGTTTCAATTACAATGTAATTTGAATTTAGCAGTGGTCTAATATATTATATTTAGGTAAGCAGTTATAAAATAGAATATTTTGTATTATTATTTAACTATTCAAATAATACATACATATACAATGTAATAAATATTAAATTGTAAAATCAATAAATTTAGATTGAAACTCCCAGGAAAAAAGAAGATTTATGAAACCCCAAAAAGCGATTATAATGATGAATAGTACTAAAGTAATGCTTAAACCACACTACCGCAAAATACAATGTTATGCTAGACCGAGCGCTAGTACTACGAGTATGAGAATATTATATCGATGTCTCTGGTTATTCAAGAAACAGGAATAAGTTAGTTAGTTTAGCTAAGAGATCTTAATAAGAATTAATGAAAGGTTGACGGAAGAGCTGAACATATCCTAACATAGATGCAAGATGAAGCAAGCAAGCGAAAGTACTTGGTAAATAAGATGGTTTTGTAGTGGCAGTGGTGTTGGTGATGACGGTGGTGAAAGTGAAAGCTTATCGGGCTACTTAGAAACGAGGCCTTCCTTTAATTCGATACCCTGTCAGCTGTCACGCAATTTCATAGATGAGGCTAGGCTACTGGGGTCTGAGGTGGTGTTCATCGTCATGAGGGGTAAATTTTAAGAGGGCAAGATTAGAAAGGTGAAATTTTGGTAGCGTCAAGATACTAATATGGCCGTCATGTCTAAATGGATCTAAAACAACGAGTTGTAGCTCCCCTATATACTTAGTCAACTTGGCTGGATTAATATATTAGTAGTGCAGAGTTTAGTAACATACGTACGGAGAATTTGGAATCATATCAAAGAAAAAGTTTCGTTGTAGTATATACTTTTTTGAAACAATATACTAAACTAAAAGAAGTAATATGCCTTTTGAGGCAAGTGCAGTCCCAGAAATATGTTATATAGGGAGCACTATTTTTTATAAAGAGCGCAATGTGAATAATAAAGGTTAAAAAAATATTTTTACAATGGTGTATTACAGATCTACAAATATGCAAGAAACTCTAAACTTCAAAGATAACATACATAGAATTTAAAAAAAGTGATCTAATGTATCAAAATTTTTTTTAAGAAACAAATTTAATAACATGACATTATTTCATTAATAAAAAATGAAAAATGTACATACATTATGTTGAATATATACATTAATGTTATATTTTTAAATAAATATATAATTAAATCGAACGCGCATACTATATATAGGGGTTTAGGTGTGTGTGTTTAAATGTAATAACTATAGTAACTTCCTTCATTATAATTATCTCATAAAATACGCAGTATAATCCACTTTCCTTGAGATTGATTGTCTCATGATTGTTAAAAAAATAGATATGCTGGATTATGTATATTCCCAAGAGTAATACCAATGATCTTGGTATAATTTAAATTTCCAGTAGGTTTTCAGGGCTCAAATGTAACCGAACAGTCACCTCGCATATATGACCGCACTCGCATAATCTCACTGGTATGTTTGATTGCGATTTTTTGTCGCGGATTTCAGTGATGAATCTCAGCTAATCCCTATTGGGGCAAAAGTTACTTCGAAACAGTTTTAGCAATAAAGCTCTATTCCATTGTTTTACAGAATGACAGATCATTATGATTGAAATCATAACATCGTCAAGAACAGTTTATTTATTAACTGCTGTATAATCATGTAATATATGGCTGCTTTATTTACTAGGAATTCGGACCAAACAGTTTGACGTTCTTATATTCTGTGTTGGAGAGAAACTATAATGACCATTAAATTCTCTAAGAAAATGTTAAACAAACAGAATTATAATGATCTATAGAGAATAAATTCAGAAGGGACCGCGAACATAAAAAGGAATACAATAATAAAGCTGAATTATTGAATTTAAAAAAATATATAAGTTAGCAAAACTTATACTGACTTCAGTTCTTTATACATATGCAACTCATAGATTTCTTGACACGAAGACTAAAGGTAGTACCCGGTAAGTTTTGCCTGTGCGGCATATATACACCCCCGCCAGAAAGTAACGCCGCACCCTAATAATTTAAGTGATTTATTAATCGTATCTCAAAAATTTACCATTAATGTGATTAAATGTTTTTTAAGATGTTCTGAAATATTGCAAAAACTTCAAACATTAAATTAAATATCCTAGAGCTGTTAATTGATGTCCTAGTTGTTGTTGAAAATGATAAAAAAAACAGAAATATAAAAATTGTAGGGTGTGGCGTTACTTTCTGGCGGGGGTGTATATATACAAATGTTTTAAAACCCCAAATGAATAAAAAAGTCAACAATTTTATAATAACATTAACTCAACATGTTTGAAATAAA
The DNA here is from genome assembly GCA_036023295.1 of Invenusta paracnida. Taxonomy (NCBI): domain Eukaryota; kingdom Metazoa; phylum Platyhelminthes; order Proseriata; family Coelogynoporidae; genus Invenusta; species Invenusta paracnida. The sequence goes on along the minus strand of JAYRBW010077694.1, from coordinate 2,867 downwards.
AAAACAATGTACAAATCATAGAGATAATATAATAAAATACCAATCTATAAAGCAGAAGCGTACAGATAAATAATAATGTGTACATACATATATTAAACACATTAATCATGAAATATGTCACAAGTTACATATTCTTCGATATAAATATAAACCAAATTACGTATAAATAAAACAATATTACTTGCATGTCACCATGTGTTAAAGTACAATAATATGTAACAACTTAAATGTCCCTATATCACTTATGACCACATATTTATAAAACGATATCGTTTTTCCGCCTTGCCACGACATTGTCGAGGGCCTAACCTTTGACCATCGGAGCGAGATATTTTTTCCAAAGCTATAACGACATTGAATTTAATTGTTCATAATTATATTTTTATACTACTTAATAGTAGAGTGAATTTGTGCCAAAGATTTTTTATCAGATATTGTCAAAATAGAATAACGAAATGTATAAATTTATATATTCTGTGATAATTAATGTATAATACAGTCCATGGCTAATGGACTGCGGCGGCCGGGCCTGATGGAAAAGGATGAATTAAAATAATATATACAATAATAAACGCGTGGATTTTATGGCGGATAATCAACGCCTATATGGGACATCCACATAAAGCCTTCGCCTATTGCGAAAAAAATCAATAAGTTTTTTGGGTCGTATTCTGATGGCCACGGCGCCACTCAGGCAGGATTAAATCATCAAACAGATGTTGCACTGGGATAGGGAGGGGATTTTTAAAGTGAGGCTTATATCTCACTACGTTGACATTCGTGGCTTACTCAACTTCCTCTTCAGAGAGGCGGGAAATTGTCGGGACAAGCTCGTGATTGTGCGGCTTCACCCGAATGCTGCCGAGTTTCATAGATTCAACTTTTTCTGCTGTAAATTCTGTGCGGTTACGGAGAGAAAAAGGCAATTAGTATTATCTATCGAATAGAATATGTTTTACCCACATAGCTATCTCAATTCTCCTAGAACACAGTCGGACGCTTGTTGACCTTGTTTTGTCCTTGTTTTAGCCACTAAATTGCTAATAACTATTGTTCTAAAGGCTTGGGGGAGCTAATTATTTGACTCAGAGATTCTCCTAGGCAGCATTGGTCCATAAATAGTCTAATATTTACTGTAACTATTCAAATTTTTTTTAAGGTACCAAGACAGAGCTAAGAATAGGTCCTTAAAATATCTCAAAGTCCTATATTCCTATACATTTGCATTACAAACGGAAAGTGGTTCCAATCAAAAAGTGTAACTTCTATCGGAACTATATTTTAATACGATTGAGATAATTATTAGAGGAACCTTTTATATCAATTACAGCTTCATAGGATGTATATTTCTCTCTAAAGTACAAAACAAAGATTCCCACCCCCCTGGGAGCCGGGGTCGGTCAAAAGGTCCCGACTTGCCGTGGGGTAATGGTACGTTCTCCTAAACCATATGTCCGATTAAAATGTTTGATAGCTCAAATGAATCGTCTCTTCATGGGTCATCTTTTGGTATAGCATAACTTATAACCCTTGCTTCTAGTGGCCACCAGAGGAGCCACAAGGGAGCCTGAGGCTATTAGGCGGGCCAATTTGAGCCACTTATTTTGGCTATAACTATTGTTCTATATGTTTGGGGGAGCTAATTATTTGACTCAGAGATTCTCCTAGGCAGTATTGATCCATAAAGGGTCTAATATTTACTGTAACTATTCAACTTTTCTTTAAGGTACTAAGACAGAGCTAAGAATAGGGTCCTTAAAATATCTCAAGTCCATATTCCTATACATTTGCATTACAAACGGAAAGTGGTCCCAATCAAAAAGTATAACCTTTGCCAGACCTATATTTTAATACAATTGAGATAATTATTAGAGAAAACTTTTATATCAATTACAGCTTCATAGAATGTATAGTTCTCTCTAAAGTACCACAGGAAGATGCCTGCCTCGTTCTGGGAGACGTGGTCGGTCAAAAGGCCTTGCCTTGCCTTGGGGAAATGATACATACAGGTGGACCATGTACCCGATGGTGAATATTGAAAGCTTAAATAATTCCTCTCTTCAAGGAGCATCTTTTGTTATAGTATAACCTATAACTCTTTCTAGTTGTGGCCACTAGAGACCCACAAATGTGTACCGGACGCTTGTTGACCCTATTTTGTCCACTTTTTAGCCACTAAATGGCTAATAACTATTGTTATAAAGACTTGGGAGAGCTAATTATTTGACTCAGAGATTCTCCTAGGCAGTATTGGTCCATAAATGGTCTAATATTTACTGTAACTATTCAACTTTTCTTTAAGATACCAAGACAGAGCTAAGAATAGGTCCTTAAAATATCTCAAAGTCCACATTCCTATACATTTGCATTAGAAACGGAAAATGGTCCCAATCGAAAATTATAACTCCTATCAAACCCATATTTTCATACGATCTAGAGATAGACCAGAGGAACCTTATGTTAAAATATGGGTTCCAAATATTAACCCCCTATACTTAAATTAAGCCAAAATATCTATTTCGCTTCTGATTGGTCGAGACATTTTCCAAATGTTTTTTATTTTTTTATTCAGATAATTTTGTATAATTTATACAATTTTTGAATCCAACTACGACATTGTAGGTGCTTCCGTTCGCCCACAACATCCAAAAAACCAATTTGTATCCCGTGACAAGTTTGGCTCATTTTGACCCCTAGCATGTACGTGTGTTGACCATAGATATAAATATACTTTAAATAAACTAGATTGGCAAACTTTGCCGATTCGCGGCGTTTTCTATTTAGGGGTAAAAATTAAAACAAGCGAAATGACGAAAACTTGTTATGCTAAACCGAGAAGCAATTGTAGTAAACGGAGCGATCCTACT